>JAMWET010001533.1:72500-77500 GCA_024036415.1 Prochilodus magdalenae
CTTGAAAACGTTGACCAATCGGTGCCTTTGGGTCCACGCTGATCACTGTTCACCCATCAGCACAGACGGGCGATAGCCGACACTGACCCTACACACCCCTACACAGGAAGAGGAGAAGGTCCTGTAGTTTTTCGGACCCTCACAGCCAGACTGTGCAACAGCTTCCTTCCACAAGCCTTGAGATTCCTCAACTGCCCAGATTTGGATCCTCCCGAAGGTCCGTGGGATCCCCTGAAGCAACCGGTAAAACTCCAAATTTGAACCAAGTATACCGCTCTGGAAACAAATCACAGCTCGCTCCAGTGTCTCCTTAACTCAGCATCTCCACATGTACAGCAGGTTCTCAGTGAGGAACCGAAGGTCGGGTTCTAGCTTTACTGGCAGATACAGTGAGCGTCTGGTTCATAAGAACAAGGTCCAGCAGCAAACACACAGGACAACACAGCTACAGACTGGCAGAGGGCCAAACCCACTCTCTACTGACCGTGATGAGCGCCACCTCATTCCAATGTCCCTTACCCACCGTAAGATGACCTCAGGTGACCTACAGAGAGACTGGCGAGCGGTGGCTGGGGTGAAACGCACAGCGAGCATGGTTCTAAAAACAGGCTTCTGGAGGTCATTAGTGATTTTCTAAATACACAGATCTAATACAATATCTGATCTGGAGTTTGGGAGACATGGTTCCAGTAGTGTAGAGAATCAAACAGAACTGAGGGATTCTGGTCCGACACAAACCCAGAACCTGTACAGCTAGAGACACTGATCACTTAGTGGTGGTCTCTGACATTTTTCCCAGAGCTGTGTATACTCAACACTGTACTGTGTACACTGTATGGTATTATTTGCCCTTGTGTGTACGTGGTGCTCCTCGTGACGGTCCTGGAGGAACGCTGTTTGGGTTTACGGTGTTCTTGTCTACAACTGAAAGGACAATAAAGCCTGTAGACCTCGGCTGAGCAGGGCTGGACTGTTACACCGCGCTCATTTGTTTGCATAGTGCCCGTAACATCACTGCGCAGCCAGCGGAGGCATGAAGCCAAACAACGCTAGCACGGCGACAGCATTACCAGCCCAAGTGCACGATTTTCCGACGAGAGCTTTATCAGTGCAGGAGGACATTCCGACATGTTTACACCTACAGTGGCAGGATTTTCCATGACGGCTCCTTTAACACCGGAATATCCGGTTCGCTGTCGTCCAGCTACTGTAAACACATGAGCACAGTGGTCTTTGCTAGTGCAGCTGTGCTCAGATCCTCACTGTACTGGGTGGAGTGATGGTATCAGGTTCTCCGAGTGTGGTATCGGGTCAGTGGGGTTCCTCTGGTTCCCCTATGGAGGAACATTAATTTGATATGTTCTAGGCGCAGCTTTAGCAGAGTCATATACAGGCCCACAGGTCTGGCCAGCGTTCGGACGAGGACCTGCCGGGTCCTGTGAGCAAGGGGTCTCGCGCTGGACTGCAGCATCCCTAACTCCAGCAACGTGGCTCATATCAGCGTTACGGAACTGATCGGCTCTCGGATTCGGATAAGAGATATCGACCGACCATATACAGTATGTGGGCTGATGGCCCAAACAGCTGACTGGGCCCTCCGTCTCTGAGACAGGACGTTTATTAATATGATAACTGGTACATGCCATGCTCAAGTTTAAGCCTGATGGGCCTTTGAGCTTATTTTGGTTGCTCTGGGTTACATCTGATATGATATACATCATTCGAGTGTTCAATTAGTTTCACCCTGTGAAAGATCTGCACTCGTTTCGGGGTGTGACCTTTAATCTTTCAGGATTTAATATTCCATAATTTCATTAAACTGTAAATATGGCTCCGGTGGTCCCGGTTTGTTCTGTTGTGAGTGAACGGATAGACTTCTTCTCCTACTGGTACCAGGAAGCGGATGCGTGTGACGGCAGACAGGCGCAGACGTTTGGGAGAATAGTGTATATTAGGATTCATAAACATCAGCTGCTGGTTCTTCTCCTTCCTCATCTTCATTACCATCGTCATCATCTTCCTCCTCTTCATTTCCTAATTTTATCTTGACCTTTAGGTTTATTTATCTTTATCATTTTCATATTCATCATTTTTCATTATTATCTTCATCATCACCTTCATCCCCATCACTTTTATCACCACCATCATTATCTTCATCATCATCTTCCTCAAAATTTCTTTTTTTACCTTTATGGTAAAAAATTTTATCTTCACCTTTATGTTCATTTAATCTTTATCATCTTCATCATCGCCATCATCACCATCACCATTATCGTCATCATCGGCATCACCTTCATCATCATCTCTTCATCCTCATCACCTTCATCATCATCTCTTCATCATCACCTTCATCATCATCATCATCATCTCCATCATCATTACCTTCATCATATCTTCATCCTCATCATCATTTCTTTATCCTCATCACCTTCATCATCACCTTCATCATCATGTCTTCGTCTTCATTCTCCTCTTCACCATCATCATCACATCATTACCTTCATCATCATCATCATCTCTTCATCCTCATCATCCCCTTCATCATCATCTCTTCATCCTCATCACCTTCATCATCATCTCTTCTTCTTCTTCTTTATCATTATCATCATCTCTTCGTCTTCATCATCACCATCATCCTGATCATCATCCTCATTATCATCCTCATCATCATCATCATCATCATCATCCTCATCCTTCTTCATCATCATCGTCATCCTCATCACCTTCATCATCATCTCTTCTTCTTTTTCTTCTTCTTTATCATCATCCTCATCATCATCCTCATCATCATCCTCATCCTTCTTCATCATCATCGTCATCACCTTCATCATCATCTCTTCTTCTTTTTCTTCTTCTTTATCATCATCATCATCATCATCATCATCTCATCGTCATCATCTTCTTCTGTTTGCCCACTAACACAGTTTTCAAAATATAGACGGCACATCACCTCCGGAATGTTCAGTCCGATCGGGAACGCTGTGTTTACTAATCAGACTTACGGTATGTACGGTACCCATCTACCCCACATCTGCTCAAACCAACAGACACCGTTTCACCAACACCTACAGGAAGGCCCCGAGCGTTCTGGGTGACTGTGGAGTTCCGCTACACTAGATCTGACTGATTCCACACGAGAGCATCTACATACTCACCATCTCCACACTCCTCACAGCTCTCTGGGCACTCCAGGTCCTAACCCCACCACCGCCGATCCCGCCGCTTCCTGCTAAGGGGTTCCTGCCTATCTGCAGTCCGAGCTTCGCTCACTTCTGGCACACATAACCCCCTCACCACCGCCCCAGTGCTCGGAGAGCAGCGAGTGATCAATAGGAGGCCCTGGATGGCCCCTCGCCGGAGAGCACGGCACAAGGATAAATATTTGATGTGCGTACAGTGTGTGATTAGTCCTCCCACTTCGGCAGCGGACCCAGCTCTCACGCACGCTCCAGAATGTAAACGAGGTCTGGTGAGGTGGCCGCTCAAAGCCGAACCAAGAATCAAACAGTGGCAGGTGTGAATAACTGTTTTGGGTGGGGTGGGGTGGGGTGGGGGGCTAAAAGGACGGACTACTCCAGAAGAAAGCAGCGCAGAGAGAGATGAATGGACGGGACTGGGCTGTACTGATCTGAACGCCTTCCTGGGGTGAAGCCTCTAATTTTAGTCTCACAGGGCCGGAGTCACGCACCGCTGCACGACATGAAAGGCCAACCAGCACACACACACCCCCCCGCCACGCTGACAGGGTTACAGATACACCAACCACCAGCGGGCCAACAGGCCTCCGCACACCAGCTTGCTTCTAACGCCAGCCTCTGCTGTCCCATGTGGCAGAGTTCAAAAGTTAAAGCCACAGCTCACTGAAAAACCTCATTCCGGAACTTCTCCATTAGTCCGAACGTGGCCAATCAGCCGAGCCGCTCTTCTTCAAGACTGGCACGATAAAAGTCCAGGTAGAAACAAAGGTGCCACCTTTAATGAGCCTGAGTAAAACTACATACACCCTGATCATCCAGAGAGCAGTTGCACAACCAGCTGCACCCAGAAGGAGTCGAGCCGCAGGAATGAAACCGGGTGGGTGGGTTTGACATTGTGCGACATGCCAATGATTCAGGTTTCACGCCTGGCCGCACATGTGAGCAAGGAGAGCAGCGGTTCCCAAACGTTCAACAGTCCTGCACACCTTCAGGCATTCAACTTCCTGCTGAGGCCCCGCCCTCCTCACTCCTTATACCAACACACTTTCACACGTATGCATGTAGGAGAGCACGTATGTGTGTGTGTGTGTGAGAGAGAGAGAGAGAGAGAGAGAGTGTGAGTGAGTGAGTGAGAGAGAGGAAGGGAGAGAGAGAGTGTATGAGTCTGTGTATGTGTGTGTATGGAAGTGAGAGAGACAGAGGGAGACAGAGTGTATGTGTATACACGTGTGGTTGTGTGTGCGCGAGTACATGAGTGAGAGTGAGCGAGAGAGAGAGAGTTAGGGAATGAAAGAGTGTGTGTGTGTGTGTGAGTGTGTGTGTGTCTGTCTGTGTGTGTCTGTCTGTGTGTGTGTCTGTCTGTGTGTGTTTCTGTGTGTGTATCTGTCTGTGTGTGTGTGTGTGTGTGTCTGTGTTTGTGTGTCTGTGTGTGTGTGTGTGTGTGTATAGTGTGTGTGTGTGTGCGTGTCTGTCTGTGTGTGTGTCGCTGTCTGTGTGTGTGTATAGTGTGTGTGTGTGTGTATAGTGTGTTTGTGTGTGTGTGTGTGTGTGTGTGTGTGTGTGTGTATGTGTGTGAGTTGGTGTGTGAGTGTGTGTGTGTGTTTGTGTGTGTAGGTGTGTGTGTGTGTTTGTGTGTGTGTTTATGTGTGTGTGTGTGTGTGTATGTGTGTGAGTTGGTGTGTGAGTGTGTGTGTGTCTGTAGGTGTGTGTGTGTGTTTGTGTGTGTGTGTGTCTGTGTGCGTGTTTGTGTGTTGGTGTGTGTGTGTGTGTGAGTTGGTGTGTGTGTGTGTATGTGTGTGAGTT
>JAMWET010001533.1:80000-85000 GCA_024036415.1 Prochilodus magdalenae
AATAGCCCAGGATTAATATAATCTGGGGTAATTTCTGTAATTCATTTAGTAGCCCAGGATTAATATAATCTGGGGTAATTTCTACAGGTTATTTAATAGCCCAGGATTAATATAATCTGGGGTAATTTCTACAGGTTATTTAATAGCCCAGGATTAATATAATCTGGGGTAATTCCTACAGTTTGTTTAATAGCCCAGGATTAATATAATCTGGGGTAATTCCTACAGGTTATTTAATAGCCCAGGATTAATATAATCTGGGGTAATTTCTACAGTTCATTTAATAGCCCAGGATTAATATAATATGGGGTAATTTCTACCATATTATTTAATAGCCCAGGATTAATATAATATGGGGTAATTTCTACCATATTATTTAATAGCCCAGGATTAATTTAATCTGGGATCATTTCTACAGGTTATTTAATAAACCAGGAATAATATAATCTGAGGTAATTTTTCCAGTTTGTTTAATAGCCCAGGATTAATGTAATCTGGGATAATTTCTACAAGTTGTTAAATATAGCCCGGGATTAATTTAATCCGAGGTAATTTTTTCAGTTTGTGTTCTAGCAACGAATTAATATAATCTAGGGTTATTTTTACAGTCTGTTTCAAGACACATGATTAATATAATCTGGGTTTATTTTTTACAATTTGTATTACAGCCCAGGATTAACACAATCTGGTGTGTATTTACAGTTTGCTTCATAACACAGGATTAATTTAATCTGGGGTTATTTTTACAGTTTGTTTTATAGCATTAGATTAATATAATCTGGGGTTATTTTCGTGTTTAATATAATCTGGGCTCCTTCCTACAGTTTGTTGTACTAAGGATTAATACAACCTGGAGCTACAGTATTTCTATAGTTCATTTTATGATACTGGAGTCTACCCCAGTGCTCATTGGCCAGATTGCAGGAAACACCTTGGACAGGTTGAAAGTCCATCACAGGGCAGACACACACACTCACTCACTCACACCTAGGAGCAACTTAGCTTCTCCCGCTGCATGTTCCTGGACTGTGGGAGGAAACCCACACAGGCACAGTAAGGAGCCCGGACGCCCAGCTGGGGAATCGAACCCAGGCACCTCCTGCGGTGTAATCTACGGTTTGTTTTATAGCCCTGGATTACCAATCTGGGACTATTCCTACAGTTGGTTTCCTATATGAGATTATAATAACCTGGGGTTGTTTTAACGTCTGTTGTCCTGGATTAACGCAGTCTAGTGAGGCACTGTTTCTCACTATGGTGTGCTGGTGGTCAGATTAGGATTATTTTAACGTTGTATTTTACTGATCATGAGCATTTATGATAACTGTTGAACATTAGCTATGACACTCTGTGGTTTAGAATGGCCTTTCCAACTACCCAGATTACAGATTACCCTCTTAATCCACTGCTGCAGACCCAGTAAGGCTCTTCAGCTCTACAATGGAATCACCTGCTTCCACTATGGAGCCGTTCAGGTGCGATTTAGGCAGGTGGCTCGGTTCCTGATCAGCCAGGAATGTGTTCTAGACGTGTATCGGCTTGTGATCTGCGCAGCACTGAAGCAAAGATGAAACAAATACCTTCAGCCTACGTGCACGGACTCGCCAACGAGCAACGGTGCGTCAAACAGACCGATTGTGCATTAATACAAGAGCCAGTCTGAAAAGTCAATAGTCAAAACCTCTGACCCCCATCCCCCCGTCCTCCTAGCCACACCCAGAAGGAATCAACCGACTGGAATGAAACTTGGTGGGGAGGTTTGACATTGCGAGACATGCTAATGATTCGAGTTTCACGCTCGGCCGCACATGTGACGGGCCCGATCGCTGTACCTGACCGACCCAACAGCCACATTCAACAAGCAGTGATGCTCAATGTGTCTAGTATGTTGAGTCAGCAAACATGGCGGCCCGATGACACACTGGGAAACACACATACTCCTGTATGAGTTTGCTAACCCAACACGCTTGCTAGGAGATACGTCACGCTCTCGGTATGGAGCTGTGGACAGGTTTCCTAATGGCAGTCCTAGTGATAATCCATCCCGATGCAAGCTTGAACATCCTCACACAGTTTCTCCTGCTAGATGGTGCGGTAAGGGGTGGGAGGTGGAAGGGACGACCAGGCCCTTCTGGACTAGTTGACAAGTCAACCGTTCCTCTTGGTGCTGACCACGGTGCCTCCACACACGGATTCGTTGGGCGTCTCCACCAAGACTAAAGCGGGACTCGTCACTGAAGATGACCCGCTGCCATTCTGAGTCACTCCATGACAGTCTGGCACGACACCACTGCAGTCTTCGTTGACGTGGTGTTAGGGAAAGTTGTCGTAACGGTCTGGTGCAGTTGTCTGGAGGGCATCACTGCTCGCTGGATTACTGGAATGGTGGCTGTCGGGTGTCAGGTTCAGCGATAAGGCCCGTCCTTGCTGACGTCACGTGCACAGCCGAGTGTCAAACCTGAATCATTAGCATGTCTCACAATGCCAAACCCCCCACTGATTCCTTCTGGGTGCCGCTATTTGTGCGGCTGTTCTTTTGATGGTGAGCGTATTTCCGCCGCGGGTATCTGAAGTGTATTGATCCCCGTCATATCTCGTCATCTGTGCGGTTTGTTTACTCTTCAGATGGTGTCAATAACACATGGATAACAGCTATTAATAATTAAGCCACGTCAGTCAGAGCAGCAGGTGAAACGGTTCCTATACGGCTTTAACTCGGCGGGGATTATGCAGCAGCCACGGAGTTCTGAGAAACTTACGAAGCTTAAACTGGCGTCGAATTGGTGTTAGGAGCGAAACACGGAGAAGCAAATCTAATCTCTAATCTCAATCTGCAGCTGAGCAGCAGAACGGGGGCCAGAGTCCGGCAGTGCTGGTGTGGACGCACTTCTGATGACAGCAGCCGTCTGATGGAGCGCTCTGCACCATACCCAACAGGGACGTCCCAACAAGCTCTACTTTGGGATATCCACTGATACAGGGACCTGCCTGAGGTTTCAGTTCATGTGGGCTGACAGGGGTGTATGGAAGCTGGTGAACCCTGTAGAACGTTCTAGACTTCTGCAAAAAGTTGACCCAAAACGTTCTGATTTTCAGAAGTCCTCAAAAAGTAGACAAGGAGAATCCATTTAAACCAATGTGACTAAATACTGCACTTGGTCATTGAGTTACTGAGGAATGAGATTATATTTTTGATTTCTGTGAGTGGCAGAGGTATGTGAAGTATGCTTCCAGTATGTGGTGTGAGTCGCATGTGCGGCAACAACTGCAACTAAACGCTTCCGGTAACTACTGACCAGTCCTGTGCGCTGACTGGTAGGAATTTTGCTCTGGAATATTGGTGGGCTTCCTCCCATGAACTGCTCTTCCACAACATTCCTATTGGATTAGGATCAGGACTGTGGCTTGGCCATCCCAGAACATTAGAACTATTTAACTGTTCTTTGGTAGAACCCCTTGTGTGCTAAGGGCGAGCGGTCCTGACCCAGAAAACAGGTCCAAACCATGATACTACCACCGCCATGCTTCACAGATGGGACGTGGTATTGATCCGTCGATGATGGCGAGTGGTCCCGGCCCAGAGTCAGCAAAACAGGCCCGACCATGATACTACCACCACCATGCTTCACAGATGGGACGTGGTATTGCTCCCTCAATTATAGCAAACGGTTCCGGCCCAGATGCAGTATAATAGGCCCGACCATGATACTACCACCACCATGCTTCACAGATGGGAGGTGGTATTGCTCCCTCAATTATAGCGAGCGGTCCTGGCCCAGATGCAGTATAATAGGCCCGACCATGATACTACCACCACCATGCTTCACAGATGGGACGTGGTATTGCTCTGTCAATGGTGACAGGCCCGATCCCGTTTCGATCCGTGTTCATAACCAAGAGGCCGTGTCTGTAATAACTGAGGACGTATATGTAAATGTTTACACTTGTAAAGTTTACAGGCTCTGTCAATGGTGACGAGCGGTCCCGGCCCAGAGTCAGCAAAACAGGCCTGACCATGATACTACCACCACCACCATGCTTCACAGATGGGAGTTGGTATTGCTCCCTCAATTATAGCGAGCGGTTCTGGCCCAGATGCAGTATAATAGGCCCGACCATGATACTACCACCACCATGCTTCACAGATGGGACGTGGTATTGCTCCCTCAATTATAGCGAGCGGTCCTGGCCCAGATGCAGTATAATAGGCCCGACCATGATACTACCACCACCATGCTTCACAAATGGGACGTGGTATTGATCCGTCAATGATGGTGAGCGGTTCTGGCCCAGATGCAGCAAAACAGGCCCAAACCATGATACTACCACCATCATGCTTCACAGATGGGACGTGGTATTGCTCGGACAATGATGACGAGCGGTCCCGACCCAGATGCAGCAAAACAGGCCCGACCATGATACTACCACCACCATGCTTTTATAGACAGGATGTTTGTATGCTGGAATACAGTGTTTTCCTTTATCTAGACAGAACATTTCCCAAGGAAACAAAAAAAAAATCTCATTCAAATGGCAGCATGCTTTTTTTATTTGGAGAGCAGTGGAGTTAAAGTCCTTTGGTCAAAATAAGACAGGGATGAAGCACTCACGCTCCCTCTACCCCTGTCTAAACAGCCCCAGTCAGAGCGGCAGCTTTGAGTGTCGAAGTGGTAGAGGACCTGCCGATTCAGCGCAGTGCCCATGTGTCTCCGCTGGCGTCCCGTGTAACAAAGCAAGACTCCAGGTTCTGGAAGATGACCGATTCTGGAAGCTCCTCGGTACTAAACACTGAGTTAGGAGGAACTGAACGTAAAGGACACCACTACGTTCAGCCTGTGCTACGTCTCACTCCTATACGTTCTCATAGACAGGGCATCCTGTGGAGTATAGCAGGACCCTGGGTTTTCTGGGTTCTCTCTTACTTCACACCCACCTCCGCTTTATTGTCCCTTTACATCGAGTACTGTAAAGAAACATGGAGGCGATTGAGACGACTCACG
>JAMWET010001533.1:90000-127500 GCA_024036415.1 Prochilodus magdalenae
TGATTTGCATATCCTGTTGAAACACCGGGTCTGAAGCGGTTGGGACAGTTTGCAGTGTACACCAACACTGGTCCCGAGCTGGACTGCCACAAAACCTTCACTGCTGCCGCACGAAGGCAACCATCGTCACCAAACTGGCCAAACAGTACATCGGTCAGGCCCTTATCCCCACACCCGAATCCTTGGTGGCCCAAAAGCCATACGACGTGCAAAACCAGGTACTGTGGCTTTGGAGACACGATCCCTCTCCTACCTGGATAAAAGAGACGCAATCTGAAGAAGAAGACGACAGCAGCTTTGTTACAGCGTACTATAAATACACATGACGTCCAAAACAAGCTCCACTGGAGCTGGCCTGAAACGGCCGTCACAGACATCCAATCGGTTATCATCGCAACGCCGTCCGGCTCCCAAAACACACACCAGACTCGCATTCCTCCAGTGCCAATATAATTCAATTGTGTTCATCTCTTTCCCCTAAACAGCTTTACGTGTGGAGGACATGGGTGTGCGGGTCGGGCGGGACTGGATGTTTATATGACTGCAGGAATGTAATAAGCGGCGAGGCTCGTCCATCAGTTCCTTTTTTAATCTCCAGCACAAATCTGCGTCGCGTCACATGACTCGGGGTTTTACAACTGACACAAACAGCGAACATGAGCAAATCAGAGCTTTGTTCCCGTCGTGTGTCTTCATGTGTCCTGGAGGGCTCATTCAAATCATCGAGAGATCATGTCTACTATTACCCTATTAAATTACTATACATAAGCCAATAACACAATACCCATATTCCACACATAATGTATCTTCATTAGATACTGAGGAATCCGTAGACAATGCAGTGACTTCATATTTCTCATATTTCTGTTTTTCAAAAGTCTCCAATTAAGGTAAAGGTCAATCTGGCATAAACACGTTTGTTTTATGCTTCAACAGAACAAAGAAGAACAACAACAGACAAACCAGAACACAAATATAGACCGAATGGACTGTATAGGCTAAATGGACTGTATCGACTCTATAGGCTAAATGGACTGTATCGACTGAATGGATTGTATAGACTGAATGGACTAAATGGACTCAATGGACTGTATTGACTCTATAGAGTAAATAGACTGTATAGACTAAATGGACTGTATTGACTCTACAGACTGTATCAACTAAATGGAATGTATCGACTCTATAGATTGAATAGACTAAATGGACTGTATCGACTCTATAGACTGTATCAACTAAATTAAATAGATCAACTCTATAGACTGAATAGACTGTATAGACTAAATGGACTGTATCAACTCTACAGACTGTAGCAACTAAATGGTATGTATCGACTCTATAGACTGAATGGACTGCATAGACTGAATGGAATGTATAGACTGAATGGACTGTATCCACTCTATAGACTGAGTGGACTGTATAGACTGAATGGACTGTATCCACTCTATAGACTGAGTGGACTGTATAGATTGAATGGACTGTATAGACGGTATCAACTCTACAGACTGAATGGACTGTATAGACTAAATGTATTGTATAAACTCCACAGACTGAATGGACTGTGTAGGCTGAAAGGATTGTACAAACTTTATACACTGAATGAACTGCAGGGACTGTGCAGACTGTATAGACTAATCAGAGTGTATGATCTATATAGACTGATGAGACTGTATAGACCGAATACACTGTATAGACTAAATAGACTGATTAGACTGTCTGAACTGTATGTTAACTAAATAAACAGTACAGAGTGATCAGACTGGTTGAACTGTATAGCCTGAATAGACTGATCAGACTGCCTGAACTGTATGTTAACTAAATAGACTGTACAGAGTGATCCGACTGTATGAACAGCATAGACTAAACCGACTGTATACACTGATCAGACTGTATGAACTGTATAAACTGATCAGACTGAATTGACTGAATACACTGATCAGACTGCCTGAACTGTATGTTAACTAAATACACTGTACAGAGTGATCAGACTGTATGAACAGCATAGACTGAACAGACTGAATACACTGATCAGATTGTATGAACTGTATAAACTGAATGGGCTGTATGGACTGAACAGACTGTATAGACTGTATTAACTGTATATTCACCATATAGACTGATCAGACTGTATGAATGATAGACTGAACAGACTGAACTGTATGGACTGAACAGACTGTATAGACTAAACAGAGTGTATTAACTGTATATTCACCAAATAGACTGTATTGCCTGATTAGACTGTATGAACGGTATAGACTGATCAGACTGTATGAACTGTATAAACTGAATGGGCTGTATGGACTGAACAGACTGTATAGGCTAAACAGAGTGTATTGTATATTCACCATATAGACTGATCACACTGTATGAATGATATAGACTGAACAGACTGAATACACTGATCAGACTGAACTGTATAAACTGAATGGGCTATATGGACTGAACAGACTGTATAGACTAAACAGAGTGTATTAACTGTATATTCACCATATAGACTGATCAGACTGTATTAATGATATAGACTGATCAGACTGAATAAACTGTATACACTGATTAGATTGTATAAACTGAATGGACTGTATGGACTGAACAAACTGTATAGACTAAACAGTGTATTAACTGTATATTCACCGATTAGACTGTATAGACTGATCAGACTGTATGAACAGTATAGACTAATCAGACAAAATAGACTGTATAGACTGATCAGACTGTATGAACAGTATAGACTGATCAGACTAAATAGACTGTATAGACTGATCAGACTGTATAAACTGAATGAACTGTATAGACTGTATTGTCTAAACACACTGTATAGACTGAATGAACTATTTCAATTGTATTATCCGACAGACTGTACAGACTGAATGGACTGTATGACTTGGGAAGAGACCAGTACTTCTTGAAAACCAGAACTACGGATCCAATATACGTACTTTCCAACCCAGTCTTCAGGCACCGTCTGCAGAATTTAATATCTCTCCAGTAGATAAAAATAAAGCACGTATTAAAACTTCATGGCTCAGTTTTCTGGACGAAGCAATGCAGACTCTCCATTCAGAGGGCTGCGCAGAACCAGACCGAATCCCTCTCCCAGAACCCGACTCAAACCCAGTCCCGTGATGAGACAATCACCTTCCCAAGTCTCATACAGCCAGTGGGAGCAGCGTTGGGCTGGAGGGAAGGTTCTGGCTGCGGCCAGGGAGACAGAGGGAGGCATCAAATCAGACAGACTGTTTAACAGGATGAGGCTCAGAGAAGCAGGGTGGCGAGGGACGTCCCCGACAGCCGATCCAGATTACAAAGCAAAAGCCGGGTCAGACGCTCGCAACGGGCACCAGCACAATGACTTACATTCAAGAGGCACAGCATCTGCTACAGAGACGCACGTAAGCCTGAAACAACCCTCAGCGACGGCCTTCCAAAACGTTCTCCTGCCTTCTACAGCAGCACGTCTGTAGATAGACGACGAGAAAGGATAACAGTGGTGGATGAAAGCAGAGATGGATCCACACTGTATCAGGGGCTGATACAAGCTCTGCAGAAAAACATGAGACACCTTGTGTGTTAAAGGTGTAGTAACTTCAGGCTCCTGCAGATGGCGCTGTATGGGGATGATGGTGCTATAAATCCCTGCGGGCTGTGAGTAACGGGATCCATAGATTGGAAAGAGGTGCTACAGTGCAGTGAACGTCTCAATCCATGTGTGGAAAACGCTCCAGAGCAGGTGTTAATGTTTGGCTAAAAGGAGGGACTGAGCATGTGGGCGTGGCCAAAGACCATAGTGTGAAAGAAGCAGCTGAATCTGCAGGTGTGTGGAAGCGTACGGTCGTACGGGTCTACCAGCAGTGGATAAAATCCCAGCCTACAGGGAGTTCCCCTCGGAATTGTGCCAGGGAAGGCGTCCACCAAATCTGGTCCAACTGACCAATTCTTTGATGCCAGAGTCAAGGCAAGAATACTGAACACCACTTACTAACACTAAGATAGTAATACTGAACGCCACTTACTAGCACTAAGACAAGAAAACTGAACATCACTTACTAGCAGTAAGAATTACGCTGAGCACCACTTAACACTAGGACAATAATACTAAACACTATTTACTAGCACTAAGAGAATACCTGTGAAACACTTTTGACTACAACTAATACTGAGCACCACTTCCTAGAACCAGGACAATAATACTGAGCACCACTGACTAGAACCAGGACAATACTACTGAGCACCACTTCCTAGAACCAGGACAATACTACTGAGCGCCACTTCCTAGAACCAGGACAATACTACTGAGCGCCACTTCCTAGAACCAGGACAATACTACTGAGCACCACTTCCTAGAACCAGGACAATACTACTGAGCACCACTTCCTAGAACCAGGACAATAATACTGAGCACCACTTCCTAGAACCAGGACAATAATACTGAGCACCACTTACTAGAACCAGGACAATACTGAGCGGCACTTAGTAGAACTCAGACAATAACACTGAACATCACTTACTAGAACTAAGACAATAGTACTGACCACCATTTACTACAACTAATACTGAGCACCACTTACTAAAACCAGGATAATAATACTGAGCACCACTTACTAGAACCAGGACAATAATACTGGGCACCACTTACTAGAACTCAGACAATAACACTGAACACCACTTACTAGAACTAAGACAATAACACTGAACACCACTTACTAGAACTAAGAAAATAATACTGACCACCATTTACTACAACTAATACTGAGCACCACTTCCTAGAACCAGGACAATAATACTGAGCACCACTTCCTAGAACCAGGACAATAATACTGAGCACCACTTAGTAGAACTCAGACAATAACACTGAACACCACTTATTAGAAGTAAGACAATAACACTGAACACCGCTTATTAGAAGTAAGACAATAACACTGAACACCAGTCCAGAATGCGGGGCTTAGTTACTGCAGGGCTGCAGCAGGCTTGCCCACATCAGACTGCATTTAAATGAGTTCAGCACGGGACCTGTGAGGGAGTTAAACCTCCCCTATCGGACATTACGCAGGACCGTCCCATCTTCCCTCCCAGCAGAGCCAGCCACAACAAGCGCGTATTTATCTGCTGTGGCCGTTTCCCCGCTCCTCCAGTGTCTCGTGTTTCTCCTCTGGGAGGATTCTGCGGTAAAGCCGTGCCTAAACAGGCCGCTGTATTGACGCCTGATTAAATTGGCCTCTCTAACCGCGAGATACGGTTTCTGGGCTTCACAGTGCCTGTCTGTCCTCCTTACCGCTCACGGCAGTGCTACCAGGGCCTGAAACATCTAGGAGAGCGGTAACAGCAGCTGTGATGTTATTATAATGTCTACGAGCACACATCTGTCCAGGGGAAGCAGAAGAGACGCTGTGTGGGAAGTGCAGATGCGGAACTCTCGGCCGGTACCGTGTAGGGATTTTGATTTGGATCTAATATGAAGTTATGTGTCTGTACCGACAGGAAGCACTTCATATTAATCACCGCACGTCGTCAAAACACCGCACTGGAGCTATGCTGACAGATGGATGTGGGGGATCACAAACTTTTTCACATCTACACCCACCCCCTACCTAGAATCGGGATTTCTTTTTTGCCAGGGAAGGCATCCACCAAATCTAACCCAACTGCACAATTCTGTGACTGAAAAGTGTCTGAACACTGTGACCTACATCGTTTACTAGCACTAGGACAGTAACACTGAACACCACATACTAGCGCAAGAACAAAAACACTGAACATCACTTACTAGAACTAAGACGACAACACTGAACACCACTTACTAGAACTAAGACCATAATACTGAACACCACTTACTAGAACTAAGACCATAATACTGAACACCACTTACTAGAACCAAGACAATACAACTGAACACGACTTACTAGAACTAAGAACATGACACTGAACACGACTTACTAGAACTAAGACCATAACACTGAACACCACTTACTAGAACTAAGAACATAACACTGAACACCACTTACTAGAACTAAGACAATAAAACTGAACACCATTTACTAGAACTAAGACCATAACACTGAACACCACTTACTAGAACTAAGACCATAATACTGAACACCACTTACTAGAACTAAGACAATAAAACTGAACACCACTTACTAGCACAAGAACAGAAACACTTAACATCACTTACTAGAACTAAGACAATAAAACTGAACACCACTTACTAGCACAAGAACAGAAACACTCAACATCACTTACTAGAACTAAGACAATAACACTGAACACCACTTACTAGCACAAGAACAGAAACACTCAACATCACTTACTAGAAATAAGACCATAATACTGAACACCACTTACTAGAACTAAGACCATAATACTGAACATCACTTACTAGAAATATAACCATAACACTGAACGCTACTAGGACTTTGTTTTAGAACAGGTTTGGTAAGCTGTTTACATCCCACACATCGCTTCCAACTCATCTCTGCATCCTAACCACCTCCGTCAGGAACATCCGCCCATTTTCACTCCAAACCAAACAGCTTCGTGGCAGATACAGAACTTCAAACAGCCGACCGGTTTGTGACGAAATTAGGTTTTTAAACAGCAAAAAAAATTAACTGATGAAAAAATGAAAAAGAGGAGGAGTAAAAGGGTCTGTGTAAGAGAAGAGACAAGCGCAACCGGAGTGGACCCGAAACACTGAACCGGAAGCCTCTTCCTGCTGAACTGGCCTTTAGGAAAAACTATCCATTAGAGGAGTCTACCTCCGCTTTACAAAGAGATACAGGGTCACATGATCCACTTAAAAGTAATGTTACTGGATTCTCATCCAGTTCTGATCAGTAAGTGTAATGTTAGTGTACTGTAAGTAGTGTGTTGGTGTACAGTAACTCAGTAAGTGTAATGCGTTAGTGTGCTGTAAGTAGTGTGTTGGTGTACAGTAACTCAGTAAGTGTGATGTGTTAGTGTGCTGTAAGTAGCGTGTTGGTGTACAGTAACTCAGTAAGTGTAATGTGTTAGTGTACTGTAAGTAGCGTGTTGGTGTACAGTAACTCAGTAAGTGTAATGTGTTAGTGTACTGTAAGTAGCGTGTTGGTGTACAGTAACTCAGTAAGTGTAATGCGTTAGTGTGCTGTAAGTAGCGTGTTGGTGTACGGTAACTCAGTAAGTGTAATGTGTTAGTGTGCTGTAAGTAGCGTGTTGGTGTACGGTAACTCAGTAAGTGTAATGCGTTAGTGTGCTGTAAGTAGCGTGTTGGTGTACAGTAACTCAGTAAGTGTAATGCGTTAGTGTGCTGTAAGTAGCGTGTTGGTGTACAGTAACTCAGTAAGTGTAATGCGTTAGTGTACTGTAAGTAGCGTGTTGGTGTACAGTAACTCAGTAAGTGTAATGTGTTAGTGTGCTGTAAGTAGCGTGTTGGTGTACAGTAACTCAGTAAGTGTAATGTGTTAGTGTGCTGTAAGTAGCGTGTTGGTGTACAGTAACTCAGTAAGTGTAATGCGTTAGTGTACTGTAAGTAGGTTGTTGGTGTACAGTAACTCAGTAAGTGTAATGTGTTAGTGTGCTGTAAGTAGTGTGTTGGTGTACGGTAACTCAGTAAGTGTAATGCGTTAGTGTGCTGTAAGTAGCGTGTTGGTGTACAGTAACTCGGTAAGTGTAATGCGTTAGTGTACTGTAAGTAGCGTGTTGGTGTAGAGTAACTCGGTAAGTGTAGTGCGTTAGTGTACTGTAAGTAGCGTGTTGGTGTACAGTAACTCGGTAAGTGTAATGCGTTAGTGTACTGTAAGTAGCGTGTTGGTGTACAGTAACTCGGTAAGTGTAATGCGTTAGTGTACTGTAAGTAGCGTGTTGGTGTACAGTAACTCGGTAAGTGTAATGTGTTAGTGTGCTGTAAGTAGCGTGTTGGTGTACAGTAACTCGGTAAGTGTAATGTGTTAGTGTGCTGTAAGTAGCGTGTTGGTGTACAGTAACTCGGTAAGTGTAATGTGTTAGTGTGCTGTAAGTAGCGTGTTGGTGTACAGTAACTCGGTAAGTGTAATGTGTTAGTGTGCTGTAAGTAGCGTGTTGGTGTACAGTAACTCGGTAAGTGTAATGTGTTAGTGTGCTGTAAGTAGCGTGTTGGTGTACAGTAACTCGGTAAGTGTAATGCGTTAGTGTGCTGTAAGTAGCGTGTTGGTGTACAGTAACTCGGTAAGTGTAATGCGTTAGTGTACTGTAAGTAGCGTGTTGGTGTACAGTAACTCGGTAAGTGTAATGCGTTAGTGTGCTGTAAGTAGCGTGTTGGTGTACAGTAACTCGGTAAGTGTAATGCGTTAGTGTGCTGTAAGTAGCGTGTTGGTGTACAGTAACTCGGTAAGTGTAATGCGTTAGTGTGCTGTAAGTAGCGTGTTGGTGTACAGTAACTCGGTAAGTGTAATGCGTTAGTGTACTGTAAGTAGCGTGTTGGTGTACAGTAACTCGGTAAGTGTAATGCGTTAGTGTACTGTAAGTAGCGTGTTGGTGTACAGTAACTCGGTAAGTGTAATGCGTTAGTGTGCTGTAAGTAGCGTGTTGGTGTACAGTAACTCGGTAAGTGTAATGCGTTAGTGTGCTGTAAGTAGCGTGTTGGTGTACAGTAACTCGGTAAGTGTAATGCGTTAGTGTGCTGTAAGTAGTGTGTTGGTGTACAGTAACTCGGTAAGTGTAATGTGTTAGTGTGCTGTAAGTATTGTGTTGGTGTACAGTAACTCAGTAAGTGTAATGTGTTAGTGTGCTGTAAGTAGTGTGTTGGTGTACAGTAACTCAGTAAGTGTAATGTGTTAGTGTGGACCTGTTGGGCAGAGCTTGGTTCTAGCTAATGTTCTATCCTAACAACATCATCCAGTGTGTTGGGATAGTGGCCTCGGAACCACGCAGTGCGGCTGTGTCTAAGCTTTCATCATTCCAGGCAGCAGCTTTTTAACTGAAGGCCCACACGGGGCGGCACCTATTATAGGTGAACTTTGTGGATGTGGTGACCCACATTCGGCGGGCGTGAGGAGACCTGCTCTGGCTAACTCTTCTTCCGAGGCGTCCTGGGAGGCAGGCGCAGGCTCTAATCGGAGTGCAGAGAAGTCCGCAGTGCTGCTGCTGCGTTCCTACACACACTGCAGTACATCCCCGGACTCCGGGATTAGGCCCGGGGTAATCATGTCAACAGACGGATTACATTTTGTTTGTCCCTCGGAATACATATCGGCGGAAGAGTCAAATTGGAAACTGTCGTTTAAATCCGGTTTTCATCCGCGGCACTCTGAAGGAGAGGCACGAGCAGGCGGGCGGGCGGGCATCACACGAGTGGGGTGGACAGGTGGTCAAACACGAGCTATATATCATGATGCTTCCAAATGAGATATATTTTCACAACACCTGAAAGGCATCACATGTATTCCTCCTATACAACATACTACAGACATTACACGGTACTGCCAAAAGTATTCACTCCCCCATCCACATCACTGAGTTCAGGTGTTCCAGTCACTTCCATGGCCACAGGTGTATAAAACCGAGCACCTAGACATGCAGACTGCTCCTACAGACGTTATTGAGAGGGTGGGTCGCTCTCAGGAGCTCAGTGAACTCCAGCGTGGTACCATGATAGGATGCCACCTGTGCAACAAGTCCAGTCCTGAAATTCCCTCCCTACTAAATATTCCACAGTCCACTGTCAGTGGGATTAGAACACAGTGGGAGTGATTGGGAATGACAGCGACTTAGCCAGGAAGTGGTAGACCACGTACAATGACAGAGCGGGGTCAGCGGATGCTGAGGGTCATAGGTCACAGAGGTCACCAACTTTCTACAAAGTCCATCACTACAGACCTCCAAACTTCATGTGGCCTTCAGGTCAGCTCAGGAACAGTGTAGAGCTTCATGGAATGGGTTTCCATGGCGAGCAGCTGCATCCCAGCCTTACATCACCAGGCGCAGTGCAGAGTGTGGAACTCAGTGGTGTAAAGCTCCGCCCCTGGACTCTAGAGCAGTGGAGGTGTGTTCTCTGGAGTGACCAATCACGCTTCTCCATCTGGTAGTCCGATGGACAGGTCTGGGTTTGGTGGTTGCCAGGTGAACTGTACCTGCCTGACTGCACTGTGCCGAGTGTAGAGTTTGGTGGAGGGGGGATTATGGTGTGGGGGTGGTGTTCAGGAGTTAGGCTCCGCCCCTTAGTTCCAGTGAGAGGAACTCTTAACGCTTCAGCAGACCAAGAGACTCTGGACCATCTCATGCTCCCAACTTTGTGGGGACAGTTTGGGGACGGCCCTTTCTTGTTCCAACATGGCCGCACACCAGTGCACAGAGCAAGCTCCATAAAGACATGGATGAGCGAGTCTGGTGTGGAGGAACTGGACTGGCCTGCACAGAGTCCTGACCTCCACCCGATAGAACACCTCTGGGATGGATTAGAGAGGAGGCTGAGAGCCAGGCCTTCTCGTCCAACATCAGGGTCTGACCTCACAAATGTGCTTCTGGAAGAATGGTCAGAAATTCCCATTAACACATTCCTAACCCTTGTGGAGCCTTTCCAGAAGAGTTGAAGCTGTTGTAGCTGTAAAGGGTGGGCCGGATGTCACTCAGGTGTGATACTTTTGATAGTATAGTGTGTATCGCGCTGATGATGGCTCTTCTACTTTGTGGTCAAACACAGTTATGAGTCAGGCAGATATGGAAATGATTACGGGTGTGGTCTGGTTACCCGAGGGCACACACACGGTAAACAGGCACCAGACGGTCCAGACAGACAATCCGTATGAAGGATCCACCGACAAGCACAAGCAGCTCCCATGGTTTCCTTCCAGTTCTACCATACAGACCCAGGGGTGGCTTCATTAAGGGGCTTCAATTTGGGGTCTCAGCGCCCACTACATGTCCTGCTATTGACAGCCAGCCAGCCACCGTCGCCTGTTTGCGGTGGTGTCGTGAACAAGGAACCCGGACTAGAACCGTACGGCGAATCCAGATTCTGCTTGGCATCTGGCGATAATCAGGATTGAGTATGAACTGCACTGTGCCACCTCTTCTCAATCGATGGATCCCGTCACTCACACCCTGCAGCTGTTTATAGTGTGCAGCGCCATCTGCAGGAGCCTGAGGTTACTACCACCTTAAACACACAAGGGGACTCGTGGTTTAGTCCAAGGAGATTATCTTCAGTATAGCACCAGCAAGTATTGGGCACGGTGCATTCGGACGCCATCAGCCACCAAATCACCACCAAACCCCCAATAAAATCACCACCAAAACTTGCTGAGCACACCGAAACTATCCAATCAGCAGTCCGGACGCTGTGTGTATGTGTGTTAGTGTATGTGTGTGTAGGTGTGTGTGTGTATGTGTGTGTGTGTAGGTGTGTGAGTGAGTGTGTGTGTGTAGGTGTGCGTGTGTATGTGTGAGTGTGTGTGTGTGTGCGTGTGTCTGTGTGTATGCGTGTGTGCATGTGTGTGTGTGTAGGTGTGTGTGCGCATGTGCATGTGTGTGTGTGTGTGTGTATATATATGTGCGTGTGTGGCTGTGTGTGTGTGTGTGTGTAGGTGTGTGAGTGAGTGTGTGTGGCTGTGTGTGTGTGTGTGTGTGTGTGTGTGTGTGTGTGTGTATGTGTGTAGGTGTGTGAGTGAGTGTGTGTGTGCGTGTGTATGTGTGTGTAGGTGTGAGTGTGTGTGTGTGTGTGTGCGTGTGTGGCTGTGTGTTTGTATATAAGCACTTCATACATGTATGATGTATAAACCCGTCCCCCGGGGTCAGGAACTCAGCGATTCATCACAGCAGCTTATAGTAAGACAGCATGCTGCTAGAACCGAAGCCCGGCTGAAGCACAGACACGTGGGCAGACACACACACACACACACACAGCGCTTCCAGCTCTCTGTGCCAATCTGGACCGGCCCAGCAAACCAAATATTTATGACTGGCAGTCTGGCGATGAGCAGCTCGAGCTGTTCGTCCAGCAAACCGCATCAGCTCACTTCTGGACACTTCATTAAACGCGTGCTGCGTAATCAGTGCCTAAACCCCAGTCCACTTCGGTTCACTCCAGCGGTCCAGGGAACGTCGTTACGAGCCTGTTCCCGCAGAAGAGACGCACAGGACCACAGGGCGACACTCGTTACACGCCGTCTGACCGTTTCACATACACAGAGGGAATGAATCAGCCCCAAAGCATGCGAGTCTGAGGACAATCGGCATTCCTCCGGACGCATGGACAGCTGAACAGAACGGAATGACTTTTCCGAGTCTGGACAAACAAACAAACAAACAAACAAATCCGGGCTGACTGGGCTACATGGACGAAGAGCTCGTATGACTGCGTGGTGGTTACACACATGCCTGTTGGTTAAACTGGCTGGTGTTATTATGACTGAAATCATTTACGCTTGCTGGTTCTCAAGGAATGTTGTGATTCATCAAAAAGTCCCTTATCTGGAAAATTCTCGCTCAGATTTCCCGGTTCCACCTTAAATACTGAAGCATTTACATTCTAGTGCTGACATTCAGCTTCATAACTGTTGGCTTCCCAATCAAATTTCCCAGTTCCACCTTAAATACTGAAGTGTTTACATTCTAGTGCTGACATTCATGTTTGTAACTGTCGGCTTCTCAATCAAATTTCCCGGTTCCACCTTAAATACTGAAGCGTTTACATTCTAGTGCTGACATTCAGCTTCTTATCCGTCAGCTTCTCAATCAAATTGTCCAGTTCCACCTTAAATACTGAAGCATTTACATTCTAGTGCTGACATTCAGCGTCTTATCTGTCAACTTCTCAACAAATTTCCCAGTTCCACCTTAAATACTGAAGCATTTACACTCTAGTGCTGACATTCAGCGTCTTATCTGTCGGCTTCTCAACAAATGTCCCAGTTCCACCTTAAATACTGAAGCATTTACACTCTAGTGCTGACATTCAGCTTCTTATCTGTCAACTTCTCAACAAATTTCCCAGTTCCACCTTAAATACTGAAGCATTGACATTCTAGTGCTGACATTCAGCTTCTTATCTGTCGGCTTCTCAACAAATTTCCCGGTTCCACCTTAAATACTGAAGCGTTTACATTCTAGTGCTGACATTCAGCTTCATAACTGTTGGCTTCCCAATCAAATTTCCCGGTTCCACCTTAAATACTGAAGCATTTCTAGTGCATTTCTAGTGCTGACATTCAGCTTCTTATCTGATAACCGTTATTATCCCACATGGGGAAATTTGCAGACACGTGGACGGATTATTATTATTAGTCAGCTTCTCAGTAGAATTTTCCGTTCCACCTTAAATGATTCTCAGCAATGTAGTGATTCATCAAACAGTCCCTTAACAGGAACGTCTCCCTATCATTCAGGATGTCCATCGGGATATTCACCAGTAACCCCGCCCCCATAAAGACTGCACTGGAGCAGACCCTGAAGATATATGTATAACCAGCTGCAAGTATATCCCAGCCCATTTTACCAGTTTCCAAAATACGGCACACTTGGCGTAATCGGACCCTGTCCAGCCAAAATTCCTTCGGTTCATATTATGTCTGTATTCCGCACATAAAATACCAGGTAGGATTATTACACTTTATCAAAAACACTACCAGCATTAAAACTACACACCAGCTTATCACTGGCCAGCTCCTCACTCAAATTTTCCCATTCCACCTTAAATGGTGCAGCAGTTACATTCTGGTGCTAACGTTCAGTTTCGTATTTGACGGCCTCTCAATCAAGTTTTCCAGTTCCACCTTAAGTGCTGAAGCATTCACATACTGGTGCTGAAGTCCAGCTTCTTATTTGTCAGTTTCGTATTCCAACTTTCCTGCTCCACCTTAAATGGTGCAGCATTTACATACTGGTTCTGACGTTCAATTTCATACTGCCAGCTTCCCATGCACATTTTCCTGTTCAAACTTCCCCGTTCCACCTTAAATAATGCAACGTGTACATACTGCTGCTGACGTTCAGCTTCCCATTCGAATTTCCCCGTTCCACCTTAAATGGTGCAGCATTTACATGCTGGTGCTGATGTTCAATTTCCTAACGCAAACTGTCCTATTTAAATTTCCCCGTTCCACCTTAAATGGTGCAGCATTTACATGCTGGTGCTGATGTTCAATTACTTAACGCAAACTGTCCTATTTAAATTTCCCAGTTCCACCTTAAATGGTGCAGCATTTATTCTGGTGCTGGCGTTCCGACGTTCGGCTCCGTGTTCCGATGCAGAGGTTGTGTATCGGGACAGGAAGCTCCACACCTCCAGGGTCTGACGGAGCAGCGCTGGCCCGGTGCCAACCTGACCCCTGGGAAACCCGAACAGGCCGCTCGACATTCCTGCCGCTTGCTTTCCACGGCGAGGTTGTTATCAGTCAGCCTGGGAGCAGGGAACACTATTCCAGTTCCTCGGAATAAACCGGTGTTAGTCATGCACGGGACGGGCCTGTACTTGCAGGGGCGGGATTAGCCGAAGAACAGAAGATAGGTCTCCAACAATCCCACGCTTCCGAGAGACGGCGGGAAAGGAACGTCTGACCAGCTCCAAGTTTAGTCTCGTCGGGAGCTTCCACAGTCTGGCGGGAAGAACAGCCGTGAGGACAGTCCTGCACTCCTAGACAGGGGGCCAAACGGGGCTCCTGGGAATGACGCCAGAGAAGAACCACCTGCGGTCGCCTGAAGAACCTTCTAACTGGGCGGTTCTTTAAGGAACCGTGTTTATGGATCACCGTTTCCATGTGTTTCCTGTTTCACAATGAACCCCACAGCCGTCACTGATTCCGTATTCACAGCCTGCCCGACTGGGCCTGCTGGTACTGGTGAGAAAGCCGAGCCAAGTGAGCTCCAGCCAAGCTAAGCACATTAGTCAGCGAGACATCAGTGAACCGGCGCTCCGTTGTAAACAGCAGCATTGGCCATGACACAACAGCGAGGCTCAAGTCACGCTGAGGGTCTACGGGACCTTTATGACTCAGCACCTCCGTGCGATGGTCAGATACACCCACACAACACAACACAGGGGGGCTGGGAGGCGGTGGGGCTGGGTGTTCCTCAATGACGAGCCCCCAGTGAGCAAGCCAAGGGCGACAGTGGAGTAACCTAGAGAGGGACCAAGACCCAAACACGGAACCCATCCGCCTCTGGTCCACACCGGAGAGCGAGAATGGATCAGTTCCACCTTAAATGCTGCAGCCTGTACAGGCACCTGAATGTAACTGGGGCACCATTTAAGGTGGAAAAGAAAATTCATGAACCAAATTGAAGAACAGGAAGTTCAGCTCCCACATTTTTACCAGCATCCCAGACTTCCCAAACTCTTGGAGCAGCTTCGCTCTTGGTTTGAGCCTGAAGAGACTGCATCCAGGAGCAGCTCCACCTGTATTAGCATCACAACCCCAACTGCAGCCTGTAAGTAGCAGCCATGCTGTTTGATTGTATCCGTGTTTGGCGACTGAAACAGATCATCTTTACTCTAATGTGTGCTGACGTCCTAATGGAAAGCCAGTGGCTAGCATAGGTAACGTTAGCTGCTAGCATTAGCTCCCTGTAACTAGCATTAGCATCTCTAACTAAATAGCCGTAGGACCAGCAGGTTGTGTCTGTTTGATCGTCGTGGCATAAGCCATAAACCAGCCAATCAGAGCAGAGCTCATCAGATTATTCATGAGCTCCGCTCTGATTGGCTAGTTTATTTAAGAAGCTTATTTACATAAATGAGTAAACCAGCCAATCCGAGCCGAGCTCAGGACTGGATCTGGAATTTTCACCCCCACCAAAGTCACATGCCTTGTATTCAGAACCTGAACACACACTGTGGTTCTATTCAGGCCCATAAAGGAGCCGTACAACCTGTATCAACAGAACACCACTACAGAGAACCACAGCGCCAGGCAAGACGTTGGTCAAGGAGACAGAGAGAAGGTCCAACATGAACCCTTGAAGCTCTACGTGTACTTGAGCCACACTGATAGAATTCCAAGATCACAATATTCCCTGGACGTGTCCCGGGAATGGACGATAGCTATGCTGGGATAAATAAAGTTAATGAAGCGGAACTTCCTGAGCGCTGAGCTCAACGAACGTCTGAAGTAGTTTGTTTTGATTGGGCTATTTTGGTTCCATGTTCTGCTTTCATTATGTCACCAAAGGACACAGTACACGGTACTGTACGCATGGACCCAACAGAACCGAGCCTAGACGTCATATAGACTAGACATGGTGTCCGCAAAACAGACTATTAACACCGTCTGGCAACAGAAACCATTATATCAGGTATAGACCGAGATCAGCCTGAACATTAAAACCACCTCCCCGTATCTACACTCTCTCCACTGAGCACACAGGAGCACAGAGCAGCCAATCTCATTCAGTGCACACTTTGATAGCCACGTTTCACCATTTTCTACAAAGATCAGGACCCCCACAGGACCACCACAGAGCAGGTATGAGGTGGGTGGTGGATCATTCTCAGCACTGCAGTGACGGGGATGGTGGTGTGTTAGTGTGTGTGGTGCTGGTGTGAGTGGATCAGACACAGCAGTGCTGCTGCACACCTCACTACAGGACTGAGATCCGTCCTGTGGGCAGCGTCCTGTGGGCAGCGTCCTGTGGGCAGCGTCCTGTGACCACTGATGAAGGACTAGAGGATGACCAACACTGCACTGTGCAGCAGCAGATGAGCTATCGTCTCTGACTGTCCATCTACAAGGTGGACCAGCAAGGTAGGAGTGTCTAATAGAGTGGACAGTGAGTGGACACAGTGTCTAACACTCCAGCAGCACTGCTGTGTCTGATCCACTCACACCAGCACCACCCACACTAACACACCACCACCACGTCAGTGTCACTGCAGTGCTGAGAATGATCCCCCACCCACATCGTACCTGCTCTGTGGTGGTCCTGTGGGGGTCCTGACCATTGAAGAACAGGGTAATACAGTATACAGAGAAACAGATGGACTACAGTCTGGACCTGTAGAACTACAGATTGCTCCATTCAGAGGAGAAAAGAAAGAGAACCGGTGCTGACGGTACCTATGAGCGCCTGGAAGAGGTTGCTCTGGAAGATGTCGATCACTCGCTGGATGGAGTTCCTCAGCTGTCTGTCTTCGGTGTTGCTGAGTTTCGTTCTGTATTCCTCCAAGAGCACCAGAGCCCGCTGCGCATCTACGAGACAATCAGAAGTTCACTATCCAACATGGACCACCTGGAACGCCCACATGTACAGCATGTGGAAACAAGAAGCATGTCTGGAAATGGGCAGAGTGACCCACCCTGAAGGGCTGGCTTTAAAAACAAGAACCTGGACAAAACTCAGAGAACGCCAACCTGTAGATTTAACTTACAGCTACAAACTGTACTACTATTTATGGTATTTTATATGGTACGGTATTTTGCTATTTAACTGATGAAATGTTTAATTAAAGCCCCAGAGAACCTAAATCTGGGTTCTCTTTCTAATGATGTTAAATCTGTTTCTGCAGGTAAAGAGCAAACATGCACATGTGTTTTATATTTTATAAGGTATTTTATATGATCTGGTATTTTATAGTATTTAATATGGTCTGGAATTTTAATATGGTATTTTAAATAGTCAGGTATTTTAAATGATATATTTTTTATGGTATTTTAATATAGTATTTTAAATACTCTGGTATTTTATATGTTATTTTTTATGGTTATTAATATGGTATTTTAAATAGTCAGGTATTTTTATGGTATTTTTTTATGGTATTTTAAACAGTCAGTTATTTTATATGGTATTTTAAATAGTCAGGTATTTCATATGGTATTTTAATTAGATATTTTTTACGTTATTTTTATGGTATTTTAATATAGTACTTTAAATACTCAGGTATTTTATATGGTATTTTAAATAGTATCTTTTGTATTTTTTTCATGGTATTTTAAACAGTCATTAGTCAGGTATTTTATATGGTATTTTTATTGTATTTTAAATAGTCAGGTATTTTATATGATATTTTAATTAGTCAGGTATTTTATATGGTATTTTAATTAGTCAGGTATTTTTTATGATATTTTAAATAGTTGGGTATTTTAAATGATATATTTTTATGATATTTTAATTAGGTATTTTTTACGTTATTTTTATGGTATTTTAATATAGTACTTTAAATACTCAGGTATTTCATATGGTATTTTAATATGGTATTTTAAATAGTCAGGTATTTTTATGGTATTTTTTGTATTTTTTTCATGGTATTTTAAACAGTCATTAGTCAGGTATTTTATATGGTATTTTTATTGCATTTTAAATAGTCAGGTATTTTATATGGTATTTTAATTAGTCAGGTATTTTATATGATATTTTAATTAGTCAGGTATTTTATATGGTATTTTATATGGTATTTTAATTAGTCAGGTATTTTATATGATATTTTAAATAGTCAGCCATTTTATGATATTTTATATGGTATTTATTATGGTCTGGTATTTAATATGGTATTTAATATGGCCACTGATTGACTAATTGTCATATCAAAGGCCAAGAGAACCCAAATCTGGGTGGAATCTTGTTCTTGCAGGTAAACAGTAAACACGTTCTAGGTAATCACTCTGAATGACGTTCCACTGGCCAATCACTGACCACATGAAAGCAGGATAGTGATGTTAGTTCTGTATGAGGGGCGGAGCAGCCTCAGAGTACTGGATTGAAAATGTCAGTCAAGCTGCTCATTAGCCACGCCCACACAGTTCTGAGACAGTTCTGTTCAGCGGTTTTCAGGTGGTGTTCTGTTATATTTATACCTGATATTTCTAATTTAAACTTTGCTGAATGTTTAATATAACACTCAAGTTCAATATCAAATAAACATGGTTGATATTTTACCCTGTGATCTCCGAGGCAGTAAGCTTTAAATTCGACTGTCTTTTTACGTTTGTGTTTTTGGAAGCATTTTAATAATATAAACACAGTGAAATATTATAAGATGCATTCTCAAAATTCCATCCCACATACTGCTGTGTCTTTTTGGGCCTGGGCTCACCACAAACATTGGCCCCAAGACGAAGTTTGGACATGTCTTTTCCAAGCAGTAAACATGGACATCAGTCATATCATATTACCACTGATATGCTCATTTGGGGGTCCAGTGAAATGGGAGCTACAGGCTGATACCTTCACCTGATCAAGTAGATCAATCAATACCAGTGATGGACAAAGTACACAAACCATGGAGCTCAGTTAAAGCAGAGATCACTACTAACACATTACACTTACTGAGTTACTGTACACCAACACGCTACTTACAGCACACTAACACATTACACTTACTGAGTTACTGTACACCAACACACTACTTACAGCACACTAACGCATTACACTCACTGAGTTACCGTACACCAACACACTACTTACAGAACACTAACGCATTACACTTACTGAGTTACTGTACATCAACACACTACTTACAGCACACTAACACATTACACTTACTGAGTTACTGTACACCAACACGCTACTTACAGCACACTAACGCATTACACTTACTGAGTTACTGTACACCGACACACTACTTACAGCACACTAACACATTACACTTACTGAGTTACTGTACACCAACACACTACTTACAGCACACTAACACATTACACTTACTGAGTTACTGTACACCAACACACTACTTACAGCACACTAACGCATTACACTTACTGAGTTACTGTACACCAACACACTACTTACAGCACACTAACACATTACACTTACTGAGTTACTGTACACCAACACACTACTTACAGCACACTAACACATTACACTTACTGAGTTACTGTACACCAACACACTACTTACAGCACACTAACGCATTACACTTACCGAGTTACTGTACACCAACACACTACTTACAGTACACTAACGCATTACACTTACCGAGTTACTGTACACCAACACACTACTTACAGTACACTAACACATTACACTTACTGAGTTACTGTACACCAACACACTACTTACAGCACACTAACGCATTACACTTACTGAGTTACTGTACACCAACACACTACTTACAGCACACTAACGCATTACACTTACCGAGTTACTGTACACCAACACGCTACTTACAGTACACTAACGCATTACACTTACCGAGTTACTGTACACCAACACGCTACTTACAGCACACTAACGCATTACACTTACTGAGTTACTGTACACCAACACGCTACTTACAGCACACTAACGCATTACACTTACTGAGTCACTGTACACCAACACACTACTTACAGCACACTAACACATTACACTTACTGAGTCACTGTACACCAACACACTACTTACAGTACACTAACACATTACACTTGCTGAGTCACTGTACACCAACACACTACTTACAGTACACTAACGCATTACACTTACTGAGTTACCGCACACCAACACGCTACTTACAGCACACTAACGCATTACACTTACTTAGTTACTGCACACCAACACGCTACTTACAGTACACTAACACATTACACTTACCGAGTTACTGTACACCAACACACTACTTACAGCACACTAACGCATTACACTTACTGAATTACTGTACACCAACACGCTACTTACAGTACACTAACACATTACACTTACCGAGTTACTGTACACCAACACACTACTTACAGCACACTAACGCATTACACTTACTGAGTTAGTGTACACCAACACACTACTTACAGTACACTAACACGTTACACTTACTGAGTTACTGTACACCAACACACTACTTACAGTACACTAACACATTACATTTACTGAGTCACTGTACACCAACACACTACTTACAGCACACTAACACATTACACTTACTGAGTTACTGTACACCAACACGCTACTTACAGTACACTAACACATTACACTTACTGAGTTACTGTACACCAACACGCTACCTACAGTACACTAACACATTACACTTACTGAGTTACTGTACACCAACACACTACTTACAGTACACTAACACATTACACTTACTGAGTTACTGTACACCAACATGCTACCTACAGTACACTAACACATTACACTTACTGAGTTAGTGTACACCGACACGCTACTTACAGCACACTACTTAACACGTTATCTCATAATTAACTTAAATTATGTCAAAAATAGAGATATGAGGTTTTGTCCCGACACCAACAAATACGCATACGTGTGCCAACAGGCTGATATACGTTATACGAAAGTTTTGAACTTCTTAAGATCGTAAGTTAATAAGATCATAAGTTAAGTTTCGTTGTCCAAGCTATTTCAGCTTGTTGATGTTGACCTCCTGTGATGGTGACACCATGTAAACTACCGCTGGCGCTGTCAGATGAATACAGCAACACAATAAAAACAACATCAAAGGAAATGGAGATGTGAGGTTTTGACAGTGACAGTATACGGACAAACAGATTCACACATGGGAACCAGAACAGATACACACTGATACTGTGGCACATGCCCCAGTGCACCATTTCAACCAAATACGGTTTCAGCCCCGGCCAGGCTCCATCGGTGACCTGCATACGGCCGGGCCGGCCCACCCCAGTGGGCAACTTCGTCCGGCAGTTCCACAAAGAGAGCAGAACTCTGCGTGCAAAGATTTCCTCTAAATCTCTGCAACATGATCAGCAAAGCGAGTCCTGCTGCTGAATGTTTTACAGGCTATAAGGTTGCAACTCACAGCTCAGGCAGCAGCAGCAGCAGGACCAGCCCACTTTCACCTACGGGCTGCTCCCACGGCCCCCCTGTCCAGCACTCTGGCATACCAATGTATAGCTCATATATGGGGCTGAATGGAGCTGCAGAGTGTCCTGGACAGGGGGACCGTCAGAGCAGGATTGGGCAACCCTGGCTTATGCAATAGCATACGGTTCAGCTCAGGTCCAAGACTCACCTTTTTTCCTGACTGGCATGGTTCAGCCTGTCTGGAGGTCCACCAAGAATGCCCCCCTCTCCTTCTCTCTCTCTGTGTGTGTGCACCCGTCCCAAGCGTGAGGAGGGCTAGCGGGGTAACTCAGATAACCCCTTTACTGGCACCAGATCCAAACGCTTATCCAGAAAACATGAAAGCAGCGCGCGCTGGCAGGACTATAGGGGGGCTAAAAGGGACTGGAAAAACACACGCGCCCCTGCACGCGCGCACTCAGCAGGAGCAGGAGAGGTGCAGCTACAGGCTTCACTGCACTACTGCACTTCTTCTCCCCCAGCTGACAGGCAGGCGGGAGGGCAGCAGAGGAGCCGCTCGGCTTTCCCAGCTCTTCTCCGGACAGCCAGTGAGCCAGTGGAGTTCAGTGCATGACGAACAACACTCTCACGCGCATACGCTCGCATGCACGCGCGCATACACGCATGCATACACAGTCAGTCAGTCAGTCGCCCGCTCCCTCGCTCGCTCGCTCGCTCTCTGGCTCGCGCGCGCGCGCGCACGCACACACGTACGTACGTACACGGGCGCCGTGTGGTTGCCACACGGAGAAAAAAAAAGAAAAGAAAGAAAAAAAATAGGAAAGGAGAAACTCCCGAGCTGCAAGTGCACCCCTGCAGAATCACGCGCGCTTTAACACCCTCATCCTCGCGGGGCGTCGGCCCAAAGCGTCGAAGTCCTTCTCTCCTCCCTCCCTTCCTCTTTCTCTTTCTCTTTCTCGCGGCCGCTCGAGCTGACCCGCACTCTTTCGCTCGCTCGCGCTCCTTCTTTCCCTGCCGTATGTCACAAATTCCAAACTTTCCTCCAAAATGGCGTCGCGAGCTCGGCGGAGCGTCACGTGGCTCCGGCCAGGAGAGAGCCGAGACTTTCTTAAAGGAGAAACCAAACTTTCACACACACACATAGAGAGAGAGAGAGAGAGAGAGAGAGAGAGAGAGAGAGAGAGAGAGAGAGAGAGAGAGAGAGAGAGAGAGAGAGAGAGAGAGAGAGAGAGAGAGAGAGAGAGAGAGAGAGAGAGAGAGAGTGTTTAAAGGGCAGCTCCACCCGGTCATGCTCCTGGATTTCTGTGGTATAGTCTTGAATCGGGACTCATAAGTGTCTCAAAATCATGACGTGCTGTCTCATAATAACAGAGAGACTGTATATCAGTTAGGACCTACTGTCTCATATTACTGAGATTCTATCTCGTAGTAATTACAAGTATCTCATTAGACACAAGATCACATAACCAGAAGATTTTCTCTCATAATTATGACAGTATGTCATAATAATAAGACCCTGTCTCATAATTACTATGTGGTATCTCATAATAAGATTCTGTCTCACAGTTATGACTATATCTCACAATTATGATCTGGTATTTCAAATTGTGGAATTCTATCTATAAATTGAGATAATTGATGATTTTATTATAATTATATTATTTTATATTGTTGGTTATGATATTTATATTATATTATATTATATTATATTATATTATATTATATTATATTATATTATATTATATTGTTGATTATGATTAAAATAACAATTAATAATATCTCATGATTAAGTATCTCATAATAATGAAAGTATTTAATAGTCAACACATAAATATGACTTCTTATAATAGTGAGAGTCTTTGATTGCCTCCTAATCCTGATGTGCAGTCTCATAAATTAATGTTGTTATATTACATAATTATGACTAAGATTGCCTTTTAATTCCTACATAGTATCTCATATGAATAACTTAATATGTTCTAGTACTGACTTAGTGTCTCATAAATATGACCTGCTACTGTTATAATACCCTATAAGCCTTATAATGATTATCTCATAATTATGAATTGCAATCTTATAAAAGATTATGCTATTCTATGTCAGGATTAAGACTGAGTATCTCATACTAGTAAGATTCTCATAAGAGTCTTATAATTACTACATAGTTCTCTATAATTATAACATGCTGTTATATTATATACATAACATATAGTTATATATCTCATTGTAAATCATAATTATGACTTGCTATCTCATAATATAATTATTATTAAGTTTTTTGTAGAGATGACCTACTATCAAAATTGAGATTTCAAAATTACAATTGGCTCATAATTATTATTTAGCATCTCATATGAATAACTATGTTCTATTAATGAATTAGAGAATTGAGATTATCTCATTAGTCTGACTGTCTTATATTAAGATTCTGCCTTATAATTATGACAAATTATCTCAAAATATCTCATAGTATCTCATACGAATAACTTGCTGTGTTATAACTATGCCAAGTATCTCAGAGTTAGCTCATAAACATGACTTGCTATCTCATAATAGTGAGATCAGTATTTCATATTGATGACCTTCTATCTTATAATTATGATTACCGAATGATTCTGCCATGCAATCCTATAATAATAGTAATATTATTCGATCTCATAATTACAACTAAGTATCTCATAATAATGAAACTCTGCTTCATAATTACTATATTACATCTCAGTATCTCATAACTAGGATTATCTCATTAGGTCAGATTCTATAATTATGATTGTCTCATAATTAAGACTTGTGATCTCATAATACTGATAATACTGAACATCATGTATCACAGAATTGTGATTATCTCATTAGTCTGACTGTCTTAATATAAGAATAAGATCTCAAAAAGATAATGTCTTATAATTATTGTTTAGTATCTCATATGGATAACTTGCTGTGTTATAATTATGCCAAGGTATCTCATAGTTAGCTCATAAATATATAAAAACATACAGGGGTTGGACAATGAAACTGAAACACCTGTCATTTTAGTGTGGGAGGTCTCATGGCTAAATTGGACCAGCCTGGTGGCCAATCTTCATTAACTGCACATTGCACCAGTAAGAGCAGAGTGTGAAGGTTCAGTTAGCAGGTAAGAGCTCAGTTCTGCTCAACATACTGCAATGCACACAGCATTATGGGTGACATACCAGTGTTCAAAAGAGGACAGAGTGTTGGTGCATGTCTTGCTGGCGCATCTGTGACCAAGACAGCAAGTCTTTGTGATGTATCAAGAGCCACGGTATCCAGGGTAATGTCAGCATACCACCAAGAAGGACGAACCTCCACCAGCATCACGTAGTGACCTGGCCACTATCCTGCAAGAAGAATGGCTTAAACTCCCTCTGACCACTGTGCAGGACGCAGTATATATCATTCCCAAGACCAACTGACGCTGTATTGGCCACAAAAGGAGGCCCTACACCATACTAATAAATGATTGTGGTCTAAAACCAGGTGTTTCAGTTTCATTGTCCAACCCCTGTATGTATTAGATCGCATAATAATAAATATATAAGTATCTCATAATAATAATAAAAAAAATTATATGTCTCATAATTACTACATTGTGTCTCAGTATCTCATTACTATGATTATCTCATAGGTATGACTCATACTCATAAGATACTGTCTCACAATGATCACTGATTATCTCATCATTATGACCTGCTATCTCAAAATGGTCAGCTCCTATCTCATTATTATGATTGTCTCATATTTATGACTTGTGATCTCATAATACTGATTTTTTATGATGATACTGATTAATATTGTGTACCGTGTATCTCAGGTTTGTGATTATCTCATTAGCCTGACTGTCTTGTATTAAGATTCTCATAATTATGACTAAATAGCTCAAAATAAGAATATGTCTCATAATTACAACGTAGTCCCTCATAAGAATAACTTGCCTTGTTATGATTAAGATGAAGTATCTCATAGTTAGCTCATAATTAGCTCAAATTATATTACCATGGAGACAGCAGAGCTGGAGTTCAGTTGATTGGTGGGGAACTTCAACTTCCAGTCAGCGTTTTTAAAAAACGTGGCTCTATCAATGCTCCTCAGAACCCGGTTTAGTTCGGGTTTAGACCAGGCTTTAGATAAACACACGAGTGGGTGCTAACATGCTATAGTAACTGTACTAGAGAAGACACGCTTGGTCTTGAACCTGAACAGACCTACAAGTCTGCTGCTCCTGTGCTGATTCAGGCATAACCAATAACCAGAGTATGTCTTAGCTAGCTGTATGCTAACACCCCATGTTCCCCATCATTAGCATCATGACTAGCTCCAGATGCTCCCGGTGCTCCTGAACAGATGTCTCTCAAGGCTAACGCGTATCGACACAAACAGCTAAAGCCGTGTCCCAGATTAGAAAGCAGTGGTGGTAAAAGAGCATTTTATTTTTAGATGGTCATGTTTTATGAAAGACCCTCTCTGATCTGAGGCTACTTCCTCCTCGGTCTGCGGAGAGGAACAGCCACGCTTCTCTATTGTGCGTCGCGATTTTAGAGATGAGCCTCGGGAAAATGAAAGAATGTGAGACAGTACCGGCAAAAGATGGTGGTGGTTGGTGTGGCGCAATGGATAACGCCACCTGTCACTGAGCTACAACACCATGTGGGAGGTTGGGGTACGATTGCTGGTCTGGGTGACTACGCTGTGCTACACCAATAAGAGTCCTTGGGCAAGACTCCTTTGGCACCTTGATGCTTCTGTTTTGCCATGATGACTTAATAAACATAATCATAATAATATACATAACAATATACAGGGGTTGGACAATGAAACTGAAACACCTGTCATTTTAGTGTGGGAGGTCTCATGGCTAAATTGGAGCAGCCTGGTGGCCGATCTTCATTAATTGCACATTGCACCAGTAAGAGCAGAGTGTGAAGGTTCAGTTAGCAGGTAAGAGCACAGTTCTGCTCAAAATACTGCAATGCACACAGCATTATGGGAGACATACCAGAGTTCAAAAGAGGCCAAGCTGTTGGTGCACGTCTTGCTGGCGCATCTGTGACCAAGACAGCAAGTCTTTGTGATGTATCAAGAGCCACGGTATCCAGGGTAATGTCAGCATACCACCAAGAAGGACGAACCTCCACCAGCATCACGTAGTGACCTGGCCACTATCCTGCAAGAAGAATGGCTTAAACTCCCTCTGACCACTGTGCAGGACCTGTCTATGTCATTCCCAAGACCAACTGACGCTGTATCGGCCGCAAAAGGAGGCCCTACACCATACTAATAAATGACTGTGGTCTAAAACCAGGTGTTTCAGTTTCATTGTCCAACCCCTGTGTATATATATATATATATAAACATCATAAACAAAACTTTAGTATCCCATTATTTTCTACATGCATGTTACATGTATCTACCATCTAAGAAACTTCATGTCATATTACTCTTATTCAGCATATTGCCACAAAATCTCCAAAATGGCAACTTTCCAGGGGAGGCCAAAAACCTCATGTAACTTTAATGTAAGTCAATGGAACCAGACGTCTTTCCAAACAGTTTTGGGCCGTTTCTGTTGGTCCATTCATCATGCGATTCTCACTCGGCATAAACAGCAGCTGATGTGTTCATATGATGCATAAAAGTAAAAATAGACAAAAGTGGAGATATGTTTTTCATTGGACAGCGATAATATACAACAGGCTGTTAGCACTATACTGTCACAGGAAACCACGCCCACTTCTCCACCTCTAGTGACCTGCTATTGGCTTGTTCACACACTAACAAGGGAACATGTCTCCTTTAAAGAAGACCCTTCTTGATTGGTCCCTGCTCTGACTGGCGCTGTCCAGGGCTAAACCCGCCAGCAGGTCTGATCAGTGCTGTAGCCTGGAACATGTTTCCGGCGAAAGACCAGACATCTATATGCGTTATAACACGTCCACTTTCGAGCTCCCAATATTTACTCAACGTCAGCCAACCCATCTGGCCCTGGCCGACAGTAATATGATTAGGGCAGCTGTTTTTCGGTCGTTTCTGGACAAACGGCTCGTGAATAATCTTGGCATAAGACAGGATTTTGGCAGCGCTGGTTTTAAGCACAGACAAGCGGCGTTCTGTCAGCAGCGAGCCAAACCGAGTCAAATGTCCCCGTCGCAGGAATGACTCAGACGCAGATCCTTCTTGTAGATGATAGATGATAGATGGGAACCTCTGATAGACATTAGTCACTGCTTATCATCCTCTAATTAGAAGACATCTGTCTGGTGACTGGACTCATGTATGTTCCGTTTTCATCATTCACTGTGAATAATCGTTAGTCATTATCCGTTATACTCTTAACTCTGATAGCTTTTGCTATGTTGTTGTCAGCCTGAGGTAGATATGGGTTCTCCTTTTGAGTCTTGGTACCTTTCAGTGGTTCCTCTTGCTCTTAGATTCTATATAGTGCTTCCTTATATCCATAGGGACTGCTCGTCTCTAAGTATTGGTCCCTCTCAGTTGCTTGTGTTCTTATGGCTTCCCAAGTTTGACTTTTGGTACCTCTCAGTGGTTCCTTGTGTTCCTAGGGGCTTCTCATGCTTGAGTCTTGGTACTTCTCAGCGTATTGGGAGTGGGAGTCTCTGTACCTCTCAGTGGCTCCTTGTGCTTTTAGAGAGTTCCACCAAGTGTGGGAGGACCTGCTGCGGCAACACAAAGCCCTGGGCCTTTACTGTTTCCCAGAATGGCCTCACCTGCTCACCTAGCCTTCATACGTTCACTGAATAAACAGGGCCTCATATGCGCAGCTCTATATTGTGAATTTTAGGAGTAATATTAGCTACTGTTAGCTTGATGCTTGCAAAACATTGCTAGCTAATTACCAGGCTAGGAGAAATTAGCATTATCTTAAAGGAGGCGGGGAAACAGAAACGTTAGCTACTGTTAGCTTGATGCTAGCATAACATTGCTAGCTAATTACCAGGCTAGGAGAAATTAGCATTATCTCAGAGGAGGCGGGGAAACAGAAACATTAGCCACTGTTAGCTTGATGCTAGCAAAACACTGCTAGCTAATTACCAGGCTAGGAGAAATTAGCATTATCTTAGAGGAGGTGGGGAAACAGAAACGTTAGCTACTGTTAGCTTGATGCTAGCAAAACATTGCTAGCTAATTACCGGGCTAGGAGAAATTAGCATTATCGCAGAGGAGGCGGGGAAACAGAAACGTTAGCTACTGTTAGCTTGATGCTAGCAAAACATTGCTAGCTAATTACCGGGCTAGGAGAAATTAGCATTATCGCAGAGGAGGGGGGTAAACAGAAGTTTCAGCACTGTGGATCGCTGTGCAATGAGATGCTTAGCTAGCCCAAGCTCATGGTTTAGAGATTATTCCTTGTGTTCCTAGGGGCTTCTCATGCTTGAGTCTTGGTACTTCTCAGTGTTTTGGGAGTGGGAGTGGGAGTCTCTGTACCTCTCAGTGGCTCCTTGTGCTTTTAGAGAGTTGTATTTGTGAGTCTTGACTCCTCTCAGTAGTTCTTTGTGTTCTTTAGCTTTAGTTTGGTACCTGTTAATGGTTCTATGTGTTCATAGAGACTACTCAATCTTGAGTCTTGGTACTTCTCTGTGTTTTTACTCTCTGAGTCTCTGCATGTCTCAGGGACCCTCTTTGTTATTAGGGGCTACTCACAAATTAGTCTTGGTACATCTTTGTATTCATAGGGGCTACTTACATTAAGTCTTGGTACTTCTCAGTGGTTCCTTGTGTTCCTAGGAACTTCTCATGCTAGAGTCTTGGTACCTCTCAGTGGTTCCTCGTGCTGTTAGATTCTGTATAGTGCTTCCTTATATTCATAGGGACTGCTCGTCTCTAAGTATTGGTCCCTCTCTGTTACTTGTGTTCTTATGCGCTTCCCAAGTTTGACTTTTGGTACCTCTCAGTGGTTCCTTGTGTTCCTAGGAGCTTCTCATGTTTGAGTCTTGGTACATCTTAGAGGTTCCTTGTATTCGTAGGGGCTACTTACATTGAGTCTTGGTACCTCTCAGTGGTTCCTCATGCTCTTTAAGAGTTTTTTTATTTGTTCTTATGGACTTCTTATGCCTTAGTCCTGGTACCTCTTAATGGTTCTATGTGTTCTTAGAGACTTCTCACTCTTGAGTCTTGGTACTTCTTAGCGGTTTCTTGTGCTCTTGGAGAGTTTTTCCTCGTGAGTTATGGTACCTCACAGTGGTTCCATGAGTTCTTAGGGAACTCTCAAGGACGAAAAGCTTCCTTATATTCTTGAGGACTTCTTGCTTTTAAGTCCCGGTACCTTTCAAAGGTTCCTCGTGTTCTTAGGGACTTCTTATGCTCGAGGCTTGGTTCCTATCAGTTTTTCTTTGTTTCTCCCAGTAAACTGTTCTGTTTCAGTCCTGGTTTCTTATCTCTGTGCATCACCATAATGCTCCTATGAAGTTTTCAGTTTTGTGTCTCAAAGTTCTCTGAAAGATTTTCTTCATGTTCTTTGCGAGTTTAACCTTTTGAGTCTTGGTTCCTCTCAGTAGTTCTGCGTGTTTTAAATAAGTTGTTCTTTTAAAGTCTTGGTTCCACGCAAAGTGTCTTCTTCATGCTCTTTGCAAGTTTTGCCTTTTGAGTCTTGGTTCCTCTAAGTGCTTCTGTGTGGTTTAAAGGAGTTTTTCTTTTTTTAAGTCTTGGTTCCACACAAAGGTTTTTTTGTCTTCTTTCTCTTTGGGAGATTAACCTTTTGAGTCTTGGTTACTCTCAGTAGTTCTGCATGTTTTAAATGAGTTGTTCTTTTTGAGTCTTGGTTCCACACAAAGTTTTTTTTTTGTCTTCCTGGTCTTTGGGAGTTTTGCCTTTTGAGTCTTGGTCCCTCTCAGTGGTTCTGTGTGCTTTAAATGAGTTGTTCTTTTTAAGTCTTGGTTCCACACAAAGTTTCCTCTTCATGCTCTCTGTGGGTTTAACCTTTTGAGTCTTGGTTCCTCTCAGTGGTTCTGCATGTTTTAAATGAGTGGTTCTTTTTAAGTCTTGGTTCCACACAAAGTTTTTTTTTTTTGGTCTTCATGCTCTTTAGGAGTTTTGCGATTTGAGTCTTGGTTCCTCTCTGTGTTTTTGCATGCTTTTAATAAATCTTTGCGTTTGAGTCTTGGTTCCTTTCTATGGATCTTATTCATGCTCCTACAGAGTTCCTGGCTCCTCTCTGGGTTTCCTCCTCACTGGACCCGGATTACTGTCGAAGGCCTTCACTGTACAAACACATCTGAATAGTACTGAACTGGATTTTTCCTGTATGGTAATGCTGTCCTACGTCCTCTGTAACCAGGGTAGCCGGTATTACTCTAATTATTGTGATGAATGATTATGATAACGTAATAGGCGCTCCAAATGTAAATGGAGTCTATTATCTTGATTCCATGATGCCTTATGAAAGAACCGAGCAGTAAACAAGGTAATTCACTACGTGAATATGAATGGCCTGTCAGTACGCCAGGACATGATTGATCTTGAGAAGGTGCCAGTCTCCCATTCCTGCTCCATTCAGCGTGGGAGAAAACGCCAGTAATTGGGGAAAGCAGTAATGAGACGTTGTTTTGCTTCGTCGCTAATTTATTAGCAGGATTAGCATGGCTGCACAGCTAAGTGGATGAATTTTCCATCCAATTATTAGGACAAATTTCATTATCTGTAGTAACTTTGGGCTTGAATGATTGGCTTTATGCCAGTGTTGATGTTCCAAATGTCTCATATCCAAGAGATGCCATTAGATAAGTAATTTTGGATGCCACCAATCACAGACAAAGATACCTTTTTAGTCAAATTATGGATATTTCTCAGGAAGTAATCGATATAATCATGTCTGATAAAGAGTTTGGGCTACAAGTGAATTGCTATAATGCTGCACTCGTCATGGTCATCTGGACATTTCATAAACAGAAGTTTGGATATATACACCCTTCATCAAAAGAACGACTACACCCAGAAGGAGGTGAGGGATTGCAGTGCTATTGGGAAGGAGGATAAAGGTCACCAGGATCAATAACTGATGATAAATATAGACTGATATGATCAATATTTATTGAGCTACACATACAGAAGTCTGTCTCTCAGTATGGCGTCGGGCCGCCGTGTTTGCTAACCCAACACGCCAGACGTCTCGGTATGGAGCTGTAGAGGTTCCTAATGGAGTCCTGTGATAATCCATCCCATGCAGCTTGAACATCCTCACACAGTTCCTGCAGATGGTGCAGCAGGGGTGGAGGTGGAGGGACACCAGGTCTTCTGGATGCATGACTCTGGCCTCTGACCGCGGTGCCTCCACACACTGATTCGTTGGTCGTCTAAACCAGGACAATTCTGAGTCACACATTGACAGTCTGGTACAACACCACTGCAGTCTTTGGTGACAGTGACGTGGTGTTAAGGACAGTCGTGGTAACGGTCTGTGTGCCTGTAGTCCTGCGTGGTGCAGCCGTCTGCCGATGGTGCTGCACTAACAGGATGACTCATGGAGGCAACACTGCTCACTGAATGTCCGTAAGCGTGGCTGTTGAGTCAGTCACGTCCAGAGATAAGGTCCGTCCTTGCTTACGTCACATGAGCGGTTGAACATGAAGCCTCATCAAACCTCCCCACCAACTTTCTCTCCTGTTGGTTGATTCCATCTAGGTGCAGCTATTTAGATGCCTCTCTCCAAGAAACCAAACATTTTCGTCTCGAATGGAAACTTTTTGGAAGGCTGTTGCTATTTTGGCCTCGGGACCGTCATGGGCCTGGTGGCCCAACTCCATGTCAATGCCGTGGGGCAAGATTTCCTTGTAATCTATTCAAGCCTGTGGCCTCTGATTAGATGATAGTTAGGGGGCAAGAGCTTAAAGTGTTTGTGAATGGCCAGATGGCACCCGGCAAATCCCACCTTACATCATAAAATAAGTCTGTTAGCGTAATCCCCCCGCAGCAGAATTAATACACAAGACAGCGAGTCTTAGCAGCATCCCACCCGGAGCCTGGCTGGGCATTATGGAAAGTGAAACACACAGTGCGTGTCAGTGAGAGCGGAAACAAAACAGGGCCTAGCGTTGAGCCCAGAGGTACTATTCTGTCTCAAGCACCTACAGGCCTGTGTGGAGTGTGCGGCGACAGCGTACTTTAAGTTTCCATATTAAGAAACTATACAAGCTCAGCAAAAATGAGTCCCATGTGACGGAAACGTACCTAATACCATAAAATACCTCCACCAGCACCAATAACAGCTGTGACTGGATTTGCCATGGACTGGACAAGTTTCTGGATGTAGGCCACATCAATGGTGGAAGCCTTCCCTGGCACAATTCCCAGGAGAATTCCCTGTGGACTGGGATTGTAGCCACTGCTGGTAGACCCGTATGACCGTACGCTTTCACACACCTGCAGATTCAGCTACTTCCTTCACACTGTGGTCTTTGACCACGCCCACATGCAGTCACTCACACCCCACAGGTATGTATAACCTTATCGTCCTCGTGCAGCTTTATTGGAAACACCTACCGTGTGCTTCCATGCTACGGCCACTTTATTGGAAACACCTACCGTGTGCTTCCATGCTACGGCCACTATATTGGAAACACCTACCGTGTGCTTCCATGCTATGGCCACTTTATTGGAAACACCTGCCGTGTGCTTCCATGCTATGGCCACTTTATTGGAAACACCTGCCGTGTGCTTCCATGCTATGGCCACTTTATTGGAAACACCTAATTTGTCCTCCCACTCATGGGCCACTTTATTGGAAGTGCAAAACAAATTTAAAAAATTAAAAATTTCAAAAAAACTAAATGACAAAAATATTTTTAAAAATTACAAATGAAAAAATATATACATTTATGAAAACAAAATTACAAAAGCAAAAACTAATTTACAAGACGTGAAACACTTTTCCAAATCTGACTTCTGACAGGAAGCGTGGCTCTAACGCACAGGAAGTGCTTGTTGCCCTTGTCAATCAAACTGTTTGGTGGTGGTAGAGTGGGTGGAGTTTGGGATGGTGGCGGAGCTAAAGCATGATTTGTCTGTTTTGTGGTACGTGTTTTATCCAGCTGGCAAGCCTCTGTTTTCCCTGTGGAAGGTCTTCAGAGTTTTTAAAAGAGCGGACGAAAGAAAGAGACGAGCAGGCAGCTCTAAACCGCGTTGGTTATAAACCACTGGTGATCCACCACGGCTAGCATTACAGCCTACTGACCTTCCTCAACATTTCCAACCCCAGGTGGTTTAGACGTCACCTGCTCGTCTCCTTCTTCTAAACAGTTTGAAATGTTAAGGTGTTTAGGACTTCCCTGTGTGGCATCCCCATTTATAAAAACATACATACATATATATATACAGAATCATTATCAAAGCCTTGTTTCAGCACAACTGCCCCCAGCACAGTTTTCCTCCATTGTGTCTACACCAAAGCCCTTATTGTGGCAGCCGTTCTATAACAGCACAATGACCGCAGTGTCACTGGACATGCCACTCAATGGGCCCTCACTTCACTACAGCATGTGCCTCTATGTAAACGCCACGACTCCTATAAAACAACATAGAGTGGAAAGCCAGCTGACTGTTCCACACAAACTCCGTACCAATAACTGGAGCCGTGAATCAGTCACTTCACAGTGAGGTTAATACATCACAGTTCTGACTGGTTCACTGTGACGCTACTTCATTACAGTTTCACACAGTTCAGCCCAAACCCACTCGGCAACAGGCATCAACAGTGAGGTATGGTTTTCCCGTTCTCATTTTAGAGATTTTGTTCCGACAGCACCTACCTTGTGCTTCCACTTATAGACCAGTTCGTTAGAAACACCTTGTGCACCTCACTGGCCACTTTATTACAAATGCCTACCTTGTACTTCCACTCACTGGCCACTTTATTAGAAACACCTATCTTGTGTTTCCGCTCACTGGCCACTTTATTAGAAACACCTATCTTGTGTTTCTGCTCACTGGCCACTTCATTAGAAACACCTATCTTGTGTTTCTGCTCACTGGCCACTTCATTAGAAACACCTACCTTGTGTTTCTGCTCACTGGCCACTTTATTAGAAACGCCTACCTTGTACTTCCACTCACTGGCCACTTTATTAGAAACGCCTACCTTGTGCCTCTGCTCACTGGCCACTATATCAGAAACACATACCTGGTGCTTCCACTCACTGGTGACATTATTAGAAACGCCTACCTTGTGTTTTCGCTCACTGGCCACTTTATTAGAAACACCTACCTTGTGTTTCCATGCTATTGCCACTTTATAAGAAACACCTACCTTGTGCTTTCACTCACTGGCCACTTTATTAGAAACACCTACCTTGTGCTTTCACTCACTGGCCACTTTATTAGAAACACCTACCTTGTGCTTCCGCTCACTGGCCACTTTATTAGAAACACCTACCTTGTGTTTCCGCTCACTGACCACTTTATTAGAAACACCTACCTTGTGTTTTTGCTCACTGGCCACTTTATTAGAAACACCTACCTTGTGTTTTCGCTCACTGGCCACTTTATTAGAAACACCTACCTTGTGTTTCCGCTCACTGGCCACTTTATTAGAAACACCTACCTTGTGTTTCCACTCACTGGCCACTTTATTAGAAACACCTACCTTGTGTTTCCACTCACTGGCCACTTTATTAGAAACACCTACCTTGTGTTTCCACTCACTGGCCACTTTATTAGAAACACCTACCTGGTGCCTCCACTCACTGGCCACTTTATTAGAAACGTCTAACTTGTACTTCCGCTCACTGGCCACTTTATTAGAAACACCTACCTGGTGCCTCCACTCACTGGCCACTTTATTAGAAACATCTAACTTGTACTTCCGCTCACTGGCCACTTTATTAGAAACATCTACCTTGTCCTTCCGCTCACTGGCCACTTTATTAGAAATGCCTACCTTGTGTTTCCGCTCACTGGCCACTTTATTAGAAACGCCTACCTTGTGTTTCCGCTCACTGGCCACTTTATTAGAAACGCCTACCTTGTGTTTCCGCTCACTGGCCACTTTATTAGAAACGCCTACCTTGTGCTTCTGCTCACTGGCCACTTTATTAGAAACACCTACCTTGTACTTCCGCTCACTGGCCACTTTATAAGAAACGCCTACCTAGTACTTCCACTCACTGGCCACTTTATTAGAAAAGCCTACCTGGTGTTTCCGCTCACTGGCCACTTTATTAGAAACACCTTCCTTGTACTTCCGCTCACTGGCCACTTTATTAGAAACACCTACTTGTAGAGAACAGTGAGTAAACAGAAGCACTCCAGTGTCCATGCTAGGCTAAAGATAACTAACACCGAAAGGTTGGACATCCCATTGTGTCCACTACCTTGATAACAAAGTGGATTACTTCAGCTGAAACTGAGGGAGGTGACTGATGGTACCTGACTCAGCTGTTCAGCTGAACGGGATTGGGTTAGCATAGTTTGCACTGTCTGCATGTTGCACGTTTCAACCAGTTTTGGACAGGGCTTAAGCCTAGTCCTGGGATTAATCCCCTGTGGATAACAAGCCCATATACTTCCACATGCCTGGAGGAAGAGTGTACACAGTAAATACAACCCAAGCTTCTGTATTTATAAGTTAGAATACTTACATTCATACTTCACTGAATTGTAATTAAATGCATTTAATCAGTTTTTATTCTAAAATCTGTTGAATTGTTTCCATCAGATCAATACAACTCGACTGTATGATTTACTATGGCATGTGTCAAATCCTGTTCTTTGTCATAGTAAAATCTGAGCTCACCGTTCCTCTCTTGATTTGATGTAATCCCAGCGGCGCACAGATCATCTAAATCAATGGAGTGAATTAGCAGCCTCTGGGATTAATCCTGGACAGACAGACGCCACAACAATAGTGTGCATCAATCCCAGAAACCGTAATCTCAAATGTCAACCTGCAACCGAGAAATACACCGAAACTTACTGGCCACTTTATCAGAAACACCTACCTTGTGCCTCCACTCACTGGCCACTTTATCAGAAACACCTACCTTGTGCCTCCACTCACTGGCCACTTTATCAGAAACACCTACCTTGTGCCTCCACTCAGAGGCCACTTTATTGGAAACACTTACCCTGGGTTTTCACTTACTGGCCACTTTATTGGAAACACTTACCCTGTGTTTCCACTCATTGGCCACTTTATTAGAAACACCTACCTTGTGCTTCCACTCACTGGCCACTTTACAGGAAACACCTATACTGTACTTCTACTCTCTGGCCACTTTATTAGAAACACTTACATTGGGCTTTCCAATGTAATGACTGGCCACTTTATTGGAAACACCTGCCGTTTGCTTCTGCTCTATACACACTTCTATGGAAACACATACGTTGTGCCTACACTCAGAGGCCACTTTCTCAGCAACACCTATCTTGTCCTCCCGCTCATGGGCCACTTTATTGGAAACACCTACCTTGTGTTTCTAACCCAATAACAACCAGCCAAGAGTAGCTCTGATGAAGGACGAGAGTACGGCTAGCACAAGCTGTGCATGAACAAATGAGCTACAGATGAGTGTTAGTCAGAGCTACACTTCATCCTGCTATCAATAAGAGGGGGCATTAGTGAGTGGATTTTCCCGGGAAAGATCCGCACTTGGAATGCATGAAACTGGGAACGATCCAATGGAATACACTCGCTCCCTCTCAGCCTGGTTTTCCATCATCTTTATGGACCGTCGGTGGGTGAGGGTTTCCAGAGCCATGCTGCGGTGAGGAGTGGAGGTGTTCACTTTATTACTGAAACAGAGTTACCATCGGTTTCTCTGTGTTACCCTGTTCTTCAGTGGTCAGGACCCCCACAGGACCACCACAGAGCAGGTATCATGTGGGTGGTGGGTCATTCTCACT
>JAMWET010001533.1:132500-167500 GCA_024036415.1 Prochilodus magdalenae
CTACAATATCACACACTTAAACAGTTAGCATGGTGCTAATAGCGTACCTACAACATCACACACTCAAACAGTTAGCGTGGTGCTAATAGCGTACCTACGACATGACACGCTCAAACAGTTAGCATGGTGCTAATAGCGTACCTACAATATGACACACTCAAACAGTTAGCATGATGCTAATAGCGTACCTACAACATCACACACTCAAACAATTAGCACGGTGCTAATAGCGTACCTACATCACACACTCAAACAGTTAGCATGGTGCTAATAGCGTACCTACAACATCACACACTCAAACACACATGGTGCTAATTAGCGTTTAGCAACATGACATACTCAAACAGTTAGCATGGTGCTAATAGCGTACCTACAACATCACACACTCAAACAGTTAGCATGGTGCTAATAGCGTACCTACAACATGACACACTCAAACAGTTAGCGTGGTGCTAATAGCGTACCTACAACATGACACACTCAAACAATTAGCACGGTGCTAATAGCGTACCTACATCACACACTCAAACAGTTAGCATGGTGCTAATAGTGTACCTACAACATCATACACTCAAACAGTTAGCATGGTGCTAATAGCGTACCTACAATATCAAACACTCAAACACTTAGCATGGTGCTAATAGCGTACCTACAACATGACACACTCAAACACTTAGCATGGTGCTTATAGCGTACCTACAACATGACACACTCAAACAGTTAGCATGGTGCTAATAGCGTACCTACAACATGACACACTCAAACAGTTAGCATGGTGCTAATAGCGTACCTACAACATGACACACTCAAACAGTTAGCATGGTGCTAATAGCGTACCTACAACATCACACACTCAAACAGTTAGCACGGTGCTAATAGCGTACCTACAACATGACACACTCAAACAGTTAGCGTGGTGCTAATAGCGTACCTACAACATCACACACTCAAATAGTTAGCGTGGTGCTAATAGCGTACCTACAACATGACACACTCAAACAGTTAGCATGGTGCTAATAGCGTACCTACAACATGACACACTCAAACAGTTAGCATGGTGCTAATAGCGTACCTACAACATCACACACTCAAACAGTTAGCACGGTGCTAATAGCGTACCTACAACATGACACACTCAAACAGTTAGCGTGGTGCTAATAGCGTACCTACAACATCACACACTCAAATAGTTAGCGTGGTGCTAATAGCGTACCTACAACATCACACACTCAAACAGTTAGCATGGTGCTAATAGCATACCTACAACATCACACACTCAAACAGTTAGCATGATGCTAATAGCGTACCTACAACATCACACACTCAAACAATTAGCACGGTGCTAATAGCGTACCTACATCACACACTCAAACAGTTAGCATGGTGCTAATAGCGTACCTACAACATGACACACTCAAACAGTTAGCATGGTGCTAATAGCGTACCTACAACATCACACACTCAAACAGTTAGCATGGTGCTAATAGCGTACCTACAACATCACACACTCAAACAGTTAGCATGGTGCTAATAGCGTACCTACAACATCACACACTCAAACAGTTAGCATGGTGCTAATAGCGTACCTACAACATCACACACTCAAACAGTTAGCATGGTGCTAATAGCGTACCTACAACATCACACACTTAAACAGTTAGCATGATGCTAATAGCGTACCTACAACATCACACACTCAAACAATTAGCACGGTGCTAATAGCGTACCTACATCACACACTCAAACAGTTAGCATGGTGCTAATAGCGTACCTACAACATCACACACTCAAACAGTTAGCATGGTGCTAATAGCGTACCTACAACATCACACACTCAAACAGTTAGCGTGGTGCTAATAGCGTACCTACAACATCACACACTCAAACAGTTAGCATGGTGCTAATAGCGTACCTACAACATCACACACTCAAACAGTTAGCATGGTGCTAATAGCGTACCTACAACATGACACACTCAAACAGTTAGCATGGTGCTAATAGCGTACCTACAACATCACACACTCAAACAGTTAGCATGGTGCTAATAGCGTACCTACAACATCACACACTCAAACAGTTAGCATGGTGCTAATAGCGTACCTACAACATCACACACTCAAACAGTTAGCATGGTGCTAATAGCGTACCTACAACATCACACACTCAAACAGTTAGCATGGTGCTAATAGCGTACCTACAACATCACACACTCAAACAGTTAGCATGGTGCTAATAGCGTACCTACAACATCACACACAGGGTCAAAACAGTTAGCATGGTGCTAATAGCGTACCTACAACATCACACACTCAAACAGTTAGCGTGGTGCTAATAGCGTACCTACAACATCACACACTCAAACAGTTAGCATGGTGCTAATAGCGTACCTACAACATCACACACTCAAACAGTTAGCATGGTGCTAATAGCGTACCTACAACATCACACACTCAAACAGTTAGCATGATGCTAATAGCGTACCTACAACATCACACACTCGCCTCAAAGGTGTTAAATACAACGAGCTACACACATCAGGCAGTGTATTCCTAACCATACCCATCATTTTAATCCTAACATCTTAATTCTGCTAGTGCACACTCCACCTTATTGTCTTCAGTGGCTTATTGGATTATCGTATGTCTTACGTCCTCTAATTTATGCTCAGTGTTTTTTTACATTCAATATACTCCTGTTCTTGTTTTAGTTGTAATCTATTTATCGTTGAATGTTTATGTGCTGTAGGGCTGTACCCGACTCAGAATTATGTCGGTCGAATCGGATTCGCCCGTCCTGGTCGACGATTCGATTATTCGTTCATGTTTTTCTCCATGTACATTATCTAGTAATCAGTAAATCAGTCTGCATACGGTTCAGATATGACCCTCCTCATTTAGAAAGTCAGCAGAGTCACAGGAACGTATTTCTGAACTAAAAGAGGCGGGGCTTATGATGATGGATCTGAACTGGAGCCTGATTACAGAGTATAGTGTTAGGCAGCAGCGCGTATTTATGCTAAACATTAGCGCTTATAGCTTATAGTCTTTTAATCTCACTTCTAACAGCTTCTTCAGTAGGAGGACCCTTCGTCTTTCATCTCTCATAAATAATGAACTGCTAAATAAAACCAGATTAGTCCATATTTAAATTATTTATAGATTAAAAGGAGAATGGTTGACACTATTTAATTATATTACCCGTGCTGAAATCATTATCTCTCGTTTATCAGCAGGCGTATTAAGTGACTGTACTTATCCTTAAATAAAGACAATCTCAGCTGCAGACGAATAAAATATAAATATCTGTAATTTAGGGTCTAAAATAATGGAGTTATAATAAAACAAACATCTCCGCTCTGTTATTCCTTCACGCAAACAGCCAATATGTCTAAACCGAAGGTCAGCTCCCTCGTTTGGAGCAGTGTTGGATGTCTGAGTAAATGACGAGCAGAATTCGGTTTAATTTGTTCGGATTCTCTTCTTCAAAAGCTCCTCCAGACGTTCTCTGAGACATCGCTCCCCCCGTGTTTCTCAGCTTCACAGCTTTAGCTTCCTTCAGCGGTGAACCGCCAGTGCACATTGTTACGTGAATTAAATTTTTTAGCAAGGATACGTCACAGCCCAGCTAGACCTTACATATATATTTATTATTCCCTTTAATAATTATTAACATGTCTTTTTACATTCTTAAAGTTCTTGTGCATTTCTGTAAGCTTTAGTCTGTTTTACGGGAAAAAGGTCACTGTTGTCAGTCAACTTGAAGGGTCTCCGACTGACGATCCGAATCGTCGACTTCTAGAGGGCAGCCCTAATGTGCTGCAGCTTGGGACGGAGAGTAGCGCGATTTCAAACCTCTGCATGTCAACTTCTTGGCTTGACTCGATCATGTAATACTCTGTGAAGGAGCTTTTAGAGGCTGGATGCTATCACCGCCACCACTGTGAACAGTTCAGACACTCTGAATGACTGTGTTTACATCGTAATGGCTTAATTATGCAGGACTTTTGAAACTCGTCCTCTTTAACTCGCGAGACTCGAACTGTTGTACAGTAAATGCTCTCTGTGTGGAGGTAGGAGCTCCAGACGCGCCTGGTTGAAGTCTGGAGCCTGCCGTCCCGGCTGACGAACCTGTCCAATAGTAGTCGTTTGATGTAGCCTTTAGTTATGCTAATCTCAAACGGCTTCTGTCTCTTTATTCCCCCTCACAGTGGAAATAAGCTATTCAGTGCAATCATTTCAAGTCGGCTTCATTGAAGAAAAGCTTTGATGTTTCCTGTCTGATAATAAAAAAAAAACCAAAACAAAAGCACCGTAGACCGGGAGATGGGCCGTAGTTCTCACACATGTGCACTGCTCCTGCTTCAACCTAGTAAACCATGTCATGTTTGGTCATAGAAAGAGTGTTCAGTCAGCAGAACAACAGCGCCATGCTGTCAGGTGATTACTGAAGTTCTGAGAATGAAGCTCACACTGGAATCACGTACGCTCAGTCCTTTAGGTCTTTCTGTGCATCATTGTTTGATTCCCCTGAGAACCTGGCAGATTAAAACGTCTGGTTTCTCTTCTGTAAGGTCAGGTGGTCTTCACCTTGAGGCACCTGTAACCCACTAAATAAAGCTGCTTAGGGTGCCTGAGTCGGGCTGAAATCCTGCTCAGTGCTGCTGATAAGCTGCCTTTCAGTGCAGGCCGAACATGCCCACTCACCTACTAGCTCGCTGAGGCCTACCAGCATGCTGAGGATGAGCGGTTTATAATGATCGGAGTTGTGCAGAAGTCTTGATAGGATTTCAGCCTGGAGGCCAAAGCCTTACTCATCACATCCTCTCTCATCTAACGCCAACCATACACGGAGTACACCGACTACACTGAGTACACCAACTACACTGAGTATACTGACTACACCGAGTACACCGACTAGACTGAGTACACCGACTACACTGAGTACACCGACTACACTGAGTACACCGACTACACTGAGTACACCAACTACACTGAGTATACTGACTACACTGAGTACACCGGCTACACTGAGTACACCGACTACACTGAGTACACCGACTACACTGAGTACACCGGCTACACTGAGTACACCGGCTAGACGGAGTATACTGGCTACACTGAGTATACTGGCTACACTGAGTATACCGGCTACACTGAGTACACCGACTACACTGAGTACACCGACTACACTGAGTACACCGACTACACTGAGTACACCGACTACACTGAGTACACCGACTACACGGAGTATACTGACTACACCGACTACACTGAGGACACCGACTACACTGAGTATACTGGCTACACTGAGTACATCGGCTACACTGAGTACATCGGCTACACTGAGTATACTGGCTACACTGAGTACCCCAACTACACTGAGTATACTGGCTACACTGAGTACCCCGACTACACTGAGTACACCGGCTACACTGAGTATACTGGCTACACTGAGTACACCGACTACACTGAGTATACTGGCTACACTGAGTACCCCGACTACACTGAGTATACTGGCTACACTGAGTACACCGACTACACTGAGTATACTGGCTACACTGAGTACACCGCCTACACTTAGTATCCTAAATAAACAGTACAGTGACTACACTGCACACCTGAGTACTATGACCACACTCAGTATATGGACTATGGACTACACTGAGTACTCTCAGGACACTGAATACACTCTGTAAATTGACTACACTGAGTACTCCGAGTACACTGACTACACTCGGTACATTGACTACACTGAGTACTCTGAGTAAACTGACTACACTCTGTACATTGACAACACTGAGTACACTGAACACACTCAGTACATTGACTACACTGAATACTCTGACCACACTTGGTACATTGACTACACTGATCGCACTGAGTATACCATGTAGGTAGAGCATGAACAGACCACATATGCCACTCTCAGAGCAAGTCAAGTCAAGGCAAGCTTCAGTTCAGGGTGTGTTCACACAGAGGATTGCCCTGAAGCACTTCTTCTAGCAAAACTCATCACATCAGCACAGTTACCGCCAAACGTGAGTGAGCTGACCGACACACGGTGTTGACGTACTATATTATATTCATATGGAAATGAAGTATAGGTTCGAATCAAGTCAGTTCGGTGCAGCTGGCTGGGAGATGTCAAACCCCCCTGGTCATGTGACCCCGTAGATCAATGGATGTTTGGCTATCCACCAGGACACTGATTCAGTCTATGCAGAAGAGGTGACCTCTGCTGACCCCTGGGCTAATTAACATACAGGGAGTCCACTGCAGGCTGGATCAGAGCCATTTGGATTTCTCGTCCAAATGAAGAAGAGGTTTAAGAAGTTTAACCAAGGCATATTCAGCATGTGTTATTTATATGGCACCAATTATATATACATTTACCAGGAGTTCGTTTAAAAACGCCTACAATTACTGAAGTAAAAGACAAAATAATAATAATAATAATAATATTGTTGTGTTTGGTTTTATACACCTGTGTGCAGTGAACACCTGAACTTAATATATCAGTAGCCTTAACACTATCCCTTACACTTTATCCCTTACACTAACCCTAAACCTAACCCTAACACTGTTCCCATGACCCTAACCCTAACACTAATCTAACCCCAACCAAACCCTAACCCCCTTTTGTCTAACCATAACCTAACTTTAAAACCCCTCACCCTAACCACTTTCTCTAAACCTAAACCCCTAACCCTAAACCTACACGCTCTCATTAACCCTAATCTAACCCCAACCTAACCTAACTTTGACCCCAACCAAACCCTAACCCCCTTTTCCTTAACCATAACCTAACCTTAAAAATCCCTCACCCCAACCACTTTCCCTAAACCCCTAACCCTAAACGTACCTACTCTCCTTAACCCTAATCCAACCTCAACCTAACCTAACTTTGACCCCAACTAAACCCTAACCCCCTTTTCCTTAACCCTAATCTAACCCCAACCTAACCTAGCTTGAAGCCCAGCTAAACCCTAACCCCCTTTTCCTTAACCATAACCTAACCCTAAAACCCCTAACCCCTTTCTCTAAACCTAAAACCCCTAACACTAAACCTACCCACATTCTCTAACCCTAATCTTACCCCTAAAACCTTACCCCTAAAACCCCTCACCATGGCCCTAAACACAGGCCTAACCCTAAACTCTAACAGACACCCCACCTTATATCACTGGCTGTAGCAGGTTTTCCATCCAGCCAGAAATCTGATACAACCCGAATACTGAAAACATTCAACCCGAATACTGGAAACATCGTTTTAACACTAGGACGAGATGAAAAGTAAGAATTTCGGTAAAGCTGAAATATGACAGAAGGGTAGCAGTATACGTGTCAAGCCATAAAAGTCACATGACTCCATTCCACCTGATCTAATTACACCTTACCTTGTCCCAACTCACCACCAATCTCCCTTCTCCCAACTCACCAACCACCCCACCCCACTCCGTCCCGTCCCAACTCAACCACCACCCACCCCACCCGGGCCAAACTCACCACCCACCCCACCCGGGCCAAACTCACCACCCATCTCCCTTCTCCTAACTCACCACCCACGCCACCCCGTCCGAACTCACCACCCATCTCCCTACTCACCACCCGTCCCAACTCACCACGCATCTCCTTTCTCCCAACTCAACACCCACCCCACCCCGTCCCAACTGTTTAGTGTCTGAACCTGGATCCAGCTTCAGCAGGTTAAGAGAAGATTTGGGCATGTACTTGTGAAAACAGTTTGGGTGACTATTGACTTCCAGTGTTGGTAAGTGACGTAGGCTCCAGCAGAGCATGTTTTGGCTGATCGACTGTTGTGGAAAGTAAATAAGATTCCTCGTAGGTCCTCTAGTTTAACTGAAAAATCAAATTCACTCAGTTACTCTCCAACTCACCACCACCACCCAGTCCCCACCTCCCACCCTCTACCTAGTTTGAGCAGGTTGAGAGAAGATTTGGACATGTACTTGTAGAACCAATTTGGGTGACTATTGACTTTCAGTGTTTGTGAATGACATAGGCTCCAGCAACATCGGGTGTCACGTCAAGTCTTGTTAATGGATGTTTTTGTAAAAAAAAATTGTTAATTATTATGTTATTATTATGTTATTTAATTTTAATATCTAATTAAAAAATAAACCACTCACCAACACATCACCCCCGGCGATGTGTTTCGTGTCTGAAGTGTAAGACCTGGACGCAGTTCAGATGATTTGAGAAGATTGGGACGTGTACTTGTGGAAACAGTTTGGGTGACTATTGACTTCCAGTGTCGGTGTATTAACTGAAAACTCATCCAGTTATCACTCATCCACCCACAACTCACAACCCCCACCCACTCAACCACCCTCCCCCAACCCATGTGTTTGGTGTGCTTTTTCAGTTTTGTCCTGGAGCTAAAGGCTAACGTAGCAAACTAGTACTGGACGCTTATAGCCACAAACCTAGCGCTTTAATGTGGCCCCTGAACTCCAAGCTCTTGGATCACTGACAGCATTTTGGGTTTAATACTTATTGGCTCTTGAATGTTTTGCCTTGTTTCCCAGCCCATAATGGAGCCCTCGTCTTCTCATCTTCGGGTGTGCAGTCCCATTTCGCCGGATGTTTATTGAGCTGAACCAGATAAAACGCATCTGCTGGCCACATGTTGAACCCACACTGCGAGGCCGGAGCTGCACCGGGGTGGGGGCGAACGGCACTGACCTGGTTACAAACAAAAACCTGTGAATTAATGAATTCGCTTGTCTTTGAACTCATCCGTGTGTCAAATAGCATTGTTGTGGACGCAGCAGAGCGGGTCAGCAGCAACAAGAGACAGGAGAGAAAGGAAGCAGCTGTTGAGCAGAGCGAGTCTGGGATTCCATTTATTGGATAACTACTTACATAGCCACAGCTTCCTGTCCTTAAAGGAACAGATCAGGTCAACACTCGTCAGCTCCAGGAGCACGCTGTAGTCCATCTCACCTACTGCACACTTTGTTAGCCCCCTTCCACCCTGTTCTTCAGGAGGTCAGGACCCCCTCCGGACCACCCCAAAGCAGGTATTATGTGGGTGGTGGATCATTCTCAGCACTGCAGTGACAGTGCAGCATGTGGTGGTGGAGTGTTAGTGTGTGTTGTGCTGGTGTGAGTGAATCAGACACAGTATGTAGTTCTTCAGCTCAGCCAAAATCAGAACTAGCATCTAGATACCTGAATTGTGTTGGCAGTTTTGTCTGGTTGTGGGGTAAATAGTATGCTGTACAGTATCACGACTAACCACAACACTACCGAATTGCAACCCTGTTTGAGTTAGGTAGGCCAGGCAAGTTAGCACCATGCTAATTATCCACATTAGCTTTCTTGCACGAGTACAAAACTAAAGTATTAAACGTCTGGGTGTAATCTTGGCGGATCTGCTACATTTGGTACGGATGAAATTGTGTAAATGAGATTTCATTACTAAACTACACCTTTAAAGGAGCGATCTGTAAAATGAGGCAACCTGTCAAACTCGTAATCCAAACATCTAGGGGGCAGCATATCATTAAAAATGAGTGGTGCCCAACCCTATCACAGTAAACAACAAAAAAACAGTCCTACCTCTTCCGTCTTCACTCTTCAGCAGTCTGGAGAAAAAAAAAAACAGTTCAGCATCAAAATGTATCCCTTTACTCTCCAAGAGCGTTACCTCTTCTTCTGCTTTTTTCTAACACTTGTTTTGTTTGCTGTCGAACGTGATTTCTTATCGATCAGCCATCACTGCATTTACTGCTCACCTGCCCCCAAGTGATCTAACCGGGAGTGATCCAAGCATGATCCTCTCGTACTGCACTACACTGACTCACTATCACCTCTTTAGGTACAAAATGGTATTACAAGACAGGATAGGCCAAGGCTAGCTGGTTAGCATGCTAACTTCAGTAGACATCTCTGCAAAACCATATGTTTTCATCTTTGATGGACCGCCACAACATTGTTCACATTCTGTTAAAGGTTTTGATTGTTTTTGGATGTTTTGCACTCACAATCTAACACAGTACACCTTTAAATACAGTTTGGTAGTGTACCGCCAATTATTACAGAATATAATTTTCAGAAGCAGCTTAATTTACAAATACTTGTCTGAGCAATGCATGAAATTCATGCAAATCAACATTTGCAGACAACAATCAGTATTATGAGACGGGACAGGCTGTGGCTAGCTAGGGCTAGCATGCTAACTTCAGTAGATATCTCTGCAACATCATATATAGTCGTCTTTGATGCACCATAAAAACGTATTTCTCTCAAATTCTGGCAATGGTTTTAGCACAGTTTTTCGGAATGTTTTATGCTAAAAATCTTACATATTGCACCTTTAATTACAGTTTGGTATTGTACCACTGATTATTAAAGACCATAATTTCCAAAAACAGCTTAATTACAAATACCTATCTAAGGGATTCATGAAAGTCTTCTAGAAAACAGATGTTTAATAACATTTGCTGAGAACAATTAGCAACTGCTTACTAACATCTGTTGTAAGTGTTTTAGCATGAACAGGTTATCTGCTGTTTTCTGATTGCAGGAAATACCACCAAGCTAAATGTTTGCAGTGAATGACTATGTGCTAAGGATGCAGCAGATCGAGATTAGGTTGGAGTATTTCTTTTAAGGAGCAGTACACCACATTTCAAATTTCAGCTTAAATTAATTTACAGTGGTATTCACTACAGTAACAAGTTATGACCTACAGTGTGGTATACTAATACAGTCACATGAACAGTTACCTCACATTTACCTCAGAGCTGTTATTACTGTATCCACTGTTTAGAGCTAGCTGCTGCTAACGCTGCTCAGTTCACCTCAGATACGGTTAGCCTAGCGGTTAGCTACCCTCGGCTATTTCACTCTAAAACTGATCCTCTAAAGCGAGTTCATCTTTTATTAATCTTCAGACCTGTATATTTAACTTTCTGAGGCTCATTCTGATGAACACACACCCCGCTACAATCACTACACCCACATTTACCTCAGAGCTGTTATTACTGTATCCACTGTTTAGAGCTAGCTGCTGCTAACGCTGCTCAGTTCACCTGAGATACGGTTAGCCTAGCGGTTAGCTACCCTCGGCTATTTCACTCTAAAACTGATCCTCTAAAGCGAGTTCATCTTTTATTAATCTTCAGACCTGTATATTTAACTTTCTGAGGCTCATTCTGATGAACACACACCCCACTACAACCACTACTCCCACATTTACCTCAGAGCTGTTATTACTGTATCCACTGTTTGGAGCTAGCTGCTGCTAACGCTGCTCAGTTCACCTGAAATAGCTAGCTGTTAGCACCCCTCGGCTATTTCACTCTAAAACTGATCCTCTTAAGCGAGTTAATATTTTATTAATCGTCAGACATGTATTGTATTAATCATCATTATAGGCAATGACTGGTTCCCATCACCCCCCCCTGTAAATGAACCTGTGCCTGTGAATCTCTCTATAATGCTGAATGACTGTACACATCTCAGCCGCTGAACTGAGTGGACAATGAGTGGACTTCCTCTTTAAGGTCAGACCTAAAGTGGGTGGAAGCTGACAGTCAAACAGCGTAATCCTTTGCCTTGGAGGTGAAAGTGCAGCTTGCTGTGTCATCTACCAGCAAGAAGCGAGAACGTCACTGAGGAGGAAGAGCCAAACAGACACAAGGCAGCGCAGTAAGCTGATTAGCCGTCACACCCAGAATAGAAGCAGGTTCAGAGTCTCTCTCTCACGCGCACGCGCACACACACACACACACACTCCAAACACAGGTGTACGCCCACACATGCACATGCGCACACACACACACACATATGCAGGCATAAGTGTATGGCTACACACACACACACACACACACACACACACACACACACACACACACACACAGGTGTATGGCCACACATGCACATACACATACACACATGTATACACACACATGCATAAGTGTATGGCCACACACACACACACACACACCAGTGTCGCCAGACCCCAGGATTCGGGTACTGATCCAACACAACGGCATTACAGAGCAGCAGGGCTGCACCAATTTATAATCAGGTGTCTATTATTAGATGTCTGTGTACTGCTGTTGACTGACTTCCATGATATCTGTTAGCATGTGAAAAGTGAATTCAGGAACCTGTGCATGTCTTGTTTGTAGTTGTATACAGCATTATGGTAGGCTGATTGCTGTATAAGAGTGCCACCTGGTGGCCAAACCAAGCAACACCAGTTTTAGAGCTTTGAGGTCCTCCTCCAGACTAGCTATAAAGGCTGAATTTAAACCTCATGAGCGGAGAAATATGGGAATTCTACAGTTATTTCTATTATTTCTACATAATTTAGTCAGAGTGTGACATTGGAGAGAAACTTGCAGATTGATTTCTTTATAGTGGTGACGGGAACCAGGGGTCTCAATATCCACAACACGGATATAGCAATTTTCTTTACTATCCGAACACACCAGTGACTCTACACATGTCTTCTGGGTTGTTATATGTAAAATTAATGATGTTTAAATTAGTGATAAATCTAAAAATCATGTTTTCTTTTGGGACTATTGTGCCTCACAACACCCTGCATGCACTCCTCCATGTTGAACGTATGTTTTAAACCAATACCTTCTCAAAACTACCATAAAACGATGTCCCATGCATCAGATGATGTGTTTGTTTCATGTACAGTAATAACTTTCTGTCACCACCACTATGAGCAATCATGACTTCAATGGCTTGCACATTAAAGGGCCCATATGCTACATTTTTTGCCTTTAAATGCAGCTTATATATACACATTGGTGTGATTCTATGCACCAAAAACTGGTCTTTTCATTTACATATGACCATTTTCCAGCCTGATTTAGAATGAAACAGGTTTGTTTTTGTTGCTGTGCCTCTAAAACTGATAAAAGATGAACCCGCTCTATTATGACAGGCTGGTAGCACTGTGCCTTATTCAAAAACAGTTGAAACATGCCTCCGCTGGGTCGTAAATCTCGTATTTACGGACATAAATGCCACCACAATGTCATATTTACTGGTGGGAACATGAGCCCTGATTTTCCAAGTTGGGGGCGTGTCGATAAAAAAGCAGAAATGTCAGCTGATAGCTGTTATGTAATCTGGCTGTATTTCAGGTATTCAGCAGCCACACATGAACACTGCAGGACAAAATCATCCGTGCGCAAAAATATAAACACATTATGTGATACTTCTAACTGGATAAAAACATTACTCATCACTGCAGAAATCTTAAAGGTGCAATAAGCGACTTTAATCCAGCAAAATCAGTGAATATCCTCTCACCAGCAGTCCATTCGGTGAGTGTGCTAGTGTTGATACATAGCCCTGGCTATGCATGTCCATGAGTTTTGGGACAGGAGCTCTAGAAGGGGTATTTGTTTTGCAGTTGAGTCATCAACAGTTGCACTCCAGAATCGCTAACTGCACCTTTAAATATGAATGGGTGGGTTTGCACTGCACTTCAAACTCCTTCTTTTAAAGTTACAATAATACAATAAATACAAAAATACAATAAATGATACGAGACCTTTAATATTACCATTCTTGGTGGAATTTGAGGGGAGTTGTTGTTGGGGGGAGAGTGTGATCAATCAAGAGAGGGTGGGTGAGAGTGAAATTGTGATCATTCATGTGTGTGTGTGAGACAGACTTGTGTATCGGACATTTACGGAACAAATCGCGTTGGTTTAATACGGGATGCAACATTTAATTAGCTAAATAAAAGGACAATTCCGCATTTTAGAGGACATGTGGCAACCCTATTTGCTCCCCAGTGTTAGCTGCCGCCATTTTCATGGCTAAAGCAGGCTGAGAGCTAGTGATGGGATTCAGTACACCATGAAGATAGCTCCACCTGTATAGTAAAAACTCTGACTGGAGTATGACACCATCCAGGGATCTCCAGTGAATTACAGATCTTCAATCTGGTTGCATACTACATACTATTTACAGCTAGATTTAGTACACAAGTAATATGTAGTATGCCAGTTTGAACGCAGCCACACTATTTAGATAGCTATGCTAATGCTAGTTACTTGGAGCTAATGCTAGTAGCTAATGTTACCTATACTAGCTACTGGCGTTCCATCTGCACGCCAACACACAGTAAAATAAAGTTGTTCCTCACTATGGAACTCTCAGTTTAAGATGATCTGCTTTACCCAGCAACCACGGATACAATCACACAGCATGGCTGCTACTTGAGGGCTGCTGTTCGGGTTGTGATGCTAATAAAGGCGGAACTGCTCCTCTTTTCAGTCTCTTCAGAGAGTTAGACGCTGACCAAAGCTGCTCCATATCGTCCAGGAGTTTGGGAACTGTCCGAGAGTGAAATGTGCAGATTCTGGATTAAAGTGGTCCAGGATGTGGGACTTGTGGTTCTTCTTCTCCAGCTTCTTTTGGGAATGTTTCTGTTCCACCTTAAATAGTGATGCAGTTACATTCAGGCACATGTATAAGCTGTGCCATTTAAGGTGGAACTGAGCGTTAGATTAAGAAGCTGGTGAATAGGAAACAACTTCAGCCTAGACGATGAACATCATGTACGGCTGACAGTTCCCTGGGAAGAGCATGAAAAGTGCCGACATCTCCTTTCACACCCAGGAACGCTGGATTTCTCTGCTAGTTGTGGTTGTATGTAAACACTGGGGGTGTAAACTTCAATGAATCTGTTCTGTAACAGTTCAGGATTTTAGAACTGGCCCATTTAGCTAAACCTCGTTTGGAAATTCAGGATTTGTATGTGAAGGTGGAACAACAGTGTTTGAGGTACACGATGTCACCTCAGGCTCCTGCAGATGGCGCTGCATGAGGATGATGGGGCTATAAAGCCCTGCGGGGTGCGAGTAGGGTTGCCACCCGTCCCGTAAAATACAGAATCGTCCTTTATTTGGTGATTAAATGTCACGTCCTGTATTGGTTTCATTTGTTAATTTACGGATATGTTCCGTATTTCCGTAAATGTAAAAAAACCAACTACCATCCCCCCAACCCCTGGAATCAGATCACATACGGGACGCGATTCCAAACACACCACTCACACATGACCACACCCCGCCCCACCCTTTATTTTCATTTCTGAAAGGTGGCAACCCTAGCTGTGAGTGATGGGATCCATAGATTGGGAAGAGGTGGTACAGTGCAGGGAATGTCTTGTTCCATGTGTGGAAAGCGGCTCCAGAGCAGACGTTAATGATTGGCTAAAAGGAGGGACTGAGCATTTGGGCGTGGCCAAAGACCATAGTGTGAAGGAAGTAGCTGAATCTGCAGGTGTATGGAAGCGTACAGTCATACGGGTCTACCAGCAGTGGCTACAATCCCAGTCTACAAGGAATTGTAGCATGGAAGGCATCCACCAAATCTGGCCCAACGGCGCAACTCTTTGAAGCCAGAATGGCTGAACGTTGATGTGGCCTACATCCAGAAACCTGTCCAGTCCACTCCAAATCCAATCCCAGCTGCTATTGGTGCTCGTGGAGGGATTACACGGTGTTAGGTCCGTTTCGGTACGTCCGGTGAGCTCATGTACTGAACATTCTTCGGCACCTTTTCCAGTTAATTCAATGCACCACTATGGACATTAACACAACTTACAACTTACCGCGCCTACTGAGCGTATACGAGGCATGTCTGCTTAGGCTGGACCTATACAGTGTGCCATCTCTAACAGGCCACAGCGTACAGGCTCCGAACCGGGGTTTTTATGCTGGCGCTGTTGTTGTTCTTGCACCTTGTGGTCTAACCCTCAAGGTTTCACGAGGTTAGCCATCACTATTAATCTCATTTGATGAGGCAAGCAGACGCAATTCATGCATTCAAGGGCAATTAACGAGCTCCCTGGCCGATTGCTCTCCGAGGCTGTATCCAACGCAGGACGTCCCTCAAGAGCTGCCGTTGGTAGGCGAGGCTGCTTCGGCTTTAACTGGTTGAGTGGCAACAAAAGGCAGATTGGGGAAGGGGGGCAACAAAGCCTAGAGAAGGAGTCTAATGGTGGGGGGTGCTTTGTTGCACACACACACCCCCCTCCGCCTTCCTGCCCTTCCCCCTCCCTCCCCCCCGGGCTGTTTTTACCCTCAGCGTTGGCCCTCCTATTGGACACAGCTGCCCGGGCCTTTGTATTCGAAAGCGAACGGCCACCTGCATCTCTCTGAGCCCCGAAAACAAAGCAGCTGGGCTCCGAATGTAAAGTTTTACTGACTGCACTTCTGATATAAGTGTCTGTCTGTAGAACGGATCCACAAGACCACCTGAGCTCATGATGTGAGACGTGTAGGGATAACACGTTAGTGATGCACTGGATGTGCTGCATTCAAACCTTCAGCTTCATTTTCATATGAAATAAACTGCAGGGCATCAACTTAAAGACGCAGCTGGGTGTAATACATTCATGTGGGAATGATGGGCACTTTGGAGTCAGGAACATTCTTAGAGCACTCGTTTCAGTTTACTTCCAGCACTACATACTGATAAAGAGGACAGAGAGTTTATAGAGCACTGGGATTAGAGGATAACACTACATTCAGTACAAGCATACAATCAAACGCATCAGCTGTTCTTAAACAATGCATCCTGCGTCATAGCAGTAGTCTGTTGGTCAATATTTATTATTTTTAATAATTGCTTTCATAAATTTGGAGCATCCTTACTCATTGTTTATATTAAATGTGGTGCTTTGTCATATATACCTAAAATATATTATTTTCAAATATGTTTGTAAACATAAGCTGTTTTTAAAATATATTTTTATATGATTTTTTTTAAATTATTTTTTTAAAACCTTTTTTGTATTTAATTTGACAAATCTTGTTTTTTGTTTACTTTTTTATTTATTTGGCTTTTAAACTAGCCTAGTGCTTTATTTATTTATTTATACTTATTTAGAGGTGATTTTTAAATAACTACTTAAAATACCGAACATGTTCGTAAATATAGGCCATTTCTTGGGTTTTCACAAACTTGTTTTTAATGAAAAGTGCAAATTTATTTAACACTCTATTTTTTAAAACCACGGACAATTTTTTTCTTTTTTTTTTTGGTCTTTTTTGTTCCCCTCAAAACCTGGACTAATGTTTTTTTTGTCTGTTTTGTCTGTTTGTGTATGGTTTTGCATGTGTGTGTGCTTGTTGTTTCTTTTTATTTGGGGCAGTGTTATATTTTCTGAAAGCTAAGCTTTTCGTCTTTTTTTATTTTTCATTCTGCTGTTCGCCCAGTATTTGTTTTGACTTTGTCTTGTTTACAGTTATTAAAAACTACACACATATGCTATCGAATCTTGCATTTAATTCAATTGACCATGATGAAATTGTAATTCAGACCTGAATATTCTGTATGATTCCTGAATTTATAATGAGAACAGACTCAGTCACTTCATTGATCCTTATCAGGGAAGTCTGAGCACTGACACATTCTATTCTATTCTATTCTATTTTTAGTTGGACTTAAAGAGCAATAACAAAAAGCCTGCAGTACCCTTCCTGACCAGTAGAAGGCAGAGCAGACCTGAAGAACTGCACAGGAGACCATGTAGGCTGTTTGGCGTGTGGAGTGTCTGGGACACTGTCTGCACATTCTGCCTCTCACCCGAGCCTGAACACCACCGTCCACTGCTCCGTCCACTCTGAGACAGATCCTAGTGGACACAGTGCTGTCACCACTGGCCATGCCTCACGTCTGACCAATGGAGTAGGTCAGAATCAGATCTGAAGTTTTGATTTCTATATTATTTCTATAGGATTTCCAGAGAAAAGGGGTGTTTTGATATCTGCAGCTGGTCTGTTATTGTGGGGAAGCAGTTGGATGTCCAGGGACACTTGATAAGGTAGGAACCCAAGCAAAAAAAACAAAAAATATATAAATATATTAAAATATATTACAGTACATTCTGACAACATAGAGTAACACATTAAGGCGTTATGTAATGACATTGGGGAAAATATTTAACATCGTAGAACAACATTCATGTAGTGAATCTAGTCAGCCCAGTCTAATGTATTATATTTAGAGTATATGACAATGTACTATCTATGGAACGTATAAAAGCTGTGATATGTGTCTTCAATATTGGACCCCAGTGCTGTATTTGATACACCAGCAGTAGACATTAGCACATGACTGCTCTTCACAGACTCAATGCAGCTTCTCTAGTACGTTTAAAGGTGTATAACATCATACGGTCTGTAAGATTGAGTTCATTCATGCCTGCCTGTGCCCCCGCCAACGCCACCACATCGCGTTACCTTCAGGCTGGTGTTTTTTTTTTTGTTCCAAGGCATCATCACTTCTTCATTTCCACTTCCTTCCTCTCTCATGACAAGTACAGAAAGTAGTTTACACGATAGCTCTTCACACGCACACACTGAGCTGATACTGCACAGCACAATCCAGTCTGTACCATAACTACTACGGCTAGGTCTTCGGTTTGGGCCATATATGTGAAAAACTTACTCAACTAGTATAATAATGCGCATTTCTGCTAGCACCCCTATGGGATTCCAGTAGTATGTTAAGGTAAGCTAACGCTGGTGGACATGACTGTTTTTGGGCCATTCTAGGGACTACTATGGCTAGGCTTTCTGTTTGGGCCATATATGCGTAAAATGCAGCGGTTAACTGCAATAATGCTAATGCTAGTGCTAATTCACCCCTAAGGGATTCTAGTAGTATGTTAGCAGTAAGCTAAAACCGGTGCACATGTCTGTTTTGAGGCCAATCTAGGGTCTACTATGGCTAGGCCTTTGGTTTGGGCTGTACATGCGAAAAACAAAGTAAAAAACTACAATAATACTATTACAATAATGCTAATATTAGCATTATACTGACTGCCACAGCCTTTGTGAATGCCAAAACCTACAACAATGCTAATGCAGTATTAATGAAGTATTCTAGTAGCATGTTAGCTGTAAGTCAACACTGGTGCACATGACTGTTTTGGGGCCAGTCTAGATTTATTTATTACAGAAATTAACACAAACATTTTCACTTCAGATTTCAAAATCAGACTTAGACCAAAGTCAGACCAGCCATGAGCTTTTAAAGGTGGTCTTATGCCCATATGTTGTCACATATGAGACGCTAATATCATGAAAGTAAAAAATAAAAATTATATATATATATATATATATATATATATATATATATATATATATATATGCATCCACTGACCTGATTAAAATCTGTGGTATGCTTTATTGGGAAATATATATTTTTTTACTTTCATGATATTTGCATATCATATGTGACAACGTATGGGCATAAGACACATATATATAGTACACATAAATAAAATATAGGGTATGTGTACGATCCCACATCCTGACATGGTAAAAATGTGGTGTGTGTGGCCATGCATGCTGCATCTAAACGTTGATGACTGTTGGCGGGTTTTTGCAGGAAGTCAAATTGAAAATGAAAGTGTAAGTAGATCACAGAGCTGTGCAGTGGCACGATTTACGAAAGCTGTGTAAAACTGGACCATTCAAAGACCTTACTGCAATGCAACTTTAGATATACCATCCTTCCATGTTACACAGACCCAAGAACTCTAACCTGCAGTACTGCACATGGTGGTTCTGTAACCAGGAGTTAAATTAAATCCAAGAAGGATCAGTCAGTTAAAACATGTCTGGTGTCTGAAGTTTGCTTGTATAGTTTTGCACTGGAGCTTATGAGGCTACCAGATCTAACAAGTACTGAAAACTTACAATTAGCTTGTATAGCAGTGCTGGTAGCATTAGCATTAGCACATTGAGCAAGGAAATATTTGCAGAATCGTTTAATAATTTAATAATGAGGACAATTAGTCACCAAAATGTCCTAGACGGTCAGTTACTGTTAAAAAGGTACAGCTGCAATGAGACTAGAGCGTTGCTTCACATGGTGGGAGTGACTGGGGCTGGGCCAGACTCCATGTTGGAGTCGCTAAGCACTTAAATATACCAAATTATAACTAACTTAACTAAACTATACATGATAGTGGGAGCACAATACCGCACACCGATCCGTATAGTATATTGGCAGCAGGGAGGTGACTGTGCTTAGCAAAAGAGCTAATATAGCTGTTAGCAAGCTAGCCAACACAACAGCCACAAACAGTAAAACCACAAAAGTGAAGGCTAATATTAAATAGAGCCTCCCAAATGACTGCATATCATACAGTCCCACTTTTACACAATACTACTAAAGCTGCAGAAAGCCGTCCAGGCTGAAACATTCCTTAATCAAGCTATTTTCATGTCAGCACAGGAGGCGCCATCTTTGTTTACTTTGTGTTAGAACTTCCGGTGCGGCTGCTGGTCCATTGGTACAGCGTACGACCATAGAGATACCACACGTACAACATGTGGAAGAGGAGAACAGCAGTGTTACCAACACAACAACAAACGATCACAGTAGTGTGGGGCACCATAATACGGAGGGTTTTTTTTATAAAAAATAAAAAATGTTAATGACATTGCGTTCGCTCGCAAATGTTTTGCTTCCTCTCGCAAATAAAACGCATTCCCTCGCAAATGTTTTCCTCAGAGGTACATTGGCGTATTGCTGCCACATACTATATAAATAAATCCCTCACTGATAAATAAACTACACCAAGCGAATTTTTTTTTTTTGCGAGGGAACGCATTTTATTTGCGAGGGAATGAAAAGTCATTAACTTTTTTTTTTTTTTTTTTTTTAAACCACGACCCCTTAATGGGCTTCGTACCATAAATCTAACATCCACCGCCTTCCAAAGAAGAGGACCTGCGTCTGTGGCCGACACCTCTAAATTAAAAACACCCACCCAAACGTCCGTACGTCTGCTCCTACCATTTTGTGGAGGGGAAGCCGACTTAGAACATCCTTACTCAGAGACCGCTCCGGTAAAGCGGGCACGTCGGGGGTTTGTGAGGCTGTCAGGTAAGAAGACGTCAAGCTAAGACCTAGCTAGTTAGCTATGCTAGCTAACGTTAAATAGCTTGTGGGAACGTTGGGTTAGCATGGCTAATTTGTGATCAGGGTCCACAGCAGTAGACCACTTCAGACTTCACTCGCTTTATTCACTTTGGACTTTTAAAGCGTGAACTGCTTTTAAACATTTTAAAGACCGGAAGTTCTAACACAAAGGCGGAATAAACATACGCTTGAAAGTGGGCGTGGCGAAATAAAGTGAATAACTTCAGCGGGAGTGGGCGGGGCTTAACTAAACTAATAAATAGGTGGAAATAGGTTGGATTTTGTGACATCACAAAAGCTATCATTTCAAATTGGGCTGATTTTGCAGTTTAGCTCCCATATCTGGACCGTGTGGGGCATTTCTACCACGTTTCCATGATTTGTTGCCTTTAAATGAAGCTTTGTTTTGGGGGAAAGCTTTTTGGCTCTCACTCACTGATTATGTTCACCTCCTCGTTTTCTCCTCCTCATGCATGTCTGCACACATGTACACCCTCTTTAGACAACTCTAAGCTGCCAGTCACAGCAGCCGTTAATTCTTAAGCCTGAAACTCAGACACATGACATCAGCGTCCCGGGCCAGGCAAACACTGTCCACAAAGCCAAATGACCAGGGATTATAAATTCAGCCCATTTGGGTTCAGGCTGGTGTGAGAGGATCTGATGCATGGAAGAAGAGCAGAAACGTTAATGTAAATGTGTGTCTGTCTGTGTGTGCGGTCAAAGCCTGTTTTCCGGATCAGCTCGTCAATCCCGGCAGGGAAACGTGTGTGTTAAGTCGGCTCTGAGTTTAGAGCCCCTGACACACATCCTGGACATCTAAAGCTACGGGACGAACTGGACGTCCCAATCAACAGAAAGGATCGATCGTTTAGGAATCAATCCGGCACACACTCTTCCTCACCATGACATAATTCAATTAGGGTTTAATTCAGTTCTTTAATATTCATTATTAAATCTCATATTTCACCCCATTAAGACTCATTTTAGATCATTTTCCAACTTACACTGAACACAAACAATAAAACCAAAACACTGAGGCTCTTCCAACAATTGGAAGCCACCCCCTGCTAGAAAAACCAATCTAGACCAGTATGTGTCGTGTCTCGTGCTGCCATGTTGGTCAACCAGCATGAACTTGTGGGGTGACTAGCTGAACCAGCAAGCAGTGCATGCTGGGTTGAGCCGTTTTATTGCATCAGGTCTGTTTTCCCCCCCAAATGTTGAAAAACCCTATTTTAGCCAAGGAAGCCAACACACTGCTTTACCACACCCGCAAATACACCTACAGCACCACCTCTATTCTTATCCCAACACATACACCCTTCACAGACAGAGCCCCAACATCCCAGCTAGATAAACCAATAATGAGGTCATGTGCTTACCTTAGGTCTCTACTTAAGATTAGCACAGGTGATCAAGGCTCACGTTGGGTCTCGAGTGCTGCTGCTTTCTGACTATGCAGTTTTGTTCATTGCATTAGTACATGTTCATTCCTGGACTCATTTCTCATATCCCAAATAGCATTCTGTATTAATGACCAAGTTCCCAGTGATTGATGCAACAATAGCTCCAATAACAGGTCATTAGCAGGTCGTTTTGCACTTGGACCAGGTTAAAATTGGCCTTTGTAATGTATCAAATTAAAGATCAGGCGGTTTTGTTCTGGGAGGGATTCCAGGGCTCCAAATAAGGATGCTTGTATGGAGATGCTATATAGCACTAGCCCAGGGGCCAGAGGTAAAACAAGTTTGGAAGTAGGTGGGCACAATGCCAGTGTTCATTAGCATATCAGTGCTTGAATGCAGTCCAGCTACACAGTTATTCCTCCAAACAAGAGCTGCACCATTCATAACGCAATACACGCTGCAAGAAAACCAGAAAAATTAAGTACAACTCACAAAATAAAAGTCAGGTTTATTGTTGAACAACAAACTTCACACACACAAACAGGCCAAGGTAAAACAAATATGCAGACAAAATAAAACAGAAAGAAAAGTCAGAACTCCTTTTCTTTGGCCTAGCCCTCCCATACAAAAAAAACAAAAACCAAAAAGAACCAAAAACAAAAACTAGTTTATGGTACAACTAGTTATGGTACAACTAAAAGTTCATACATAAAACTTTACTGGAATGCTCTGAGTTAAATGGCTGTTGATTTTTTTTTATACATGTTTCCATTTTCTGTTTCGCTGAAGTTCCAAGACATGGTCAGACAAGTAAAATTTCATAAAGAAGCACCGTTTTGGTCACAGGAGATCATGATAAAGTGACTGATCTCTTAACAATATGTACAAAAATATAAAATGTAAATAAAAATACAAACAAATCCTCGTCTTGTGTATTTTTTGTTGTCGAGAGTGGTGGGAAATCTGGGCGGCGGGTGGTCTTTCCTCTAGAAAATTTTGCATTTTAGGGGGGAGGTTAGTTGTTGGTCGAACGCGGGTGGTGAACTTGAAAAATGACCATGTTTATGTTGGGTTTTTTTGAGTCCTTTTACGCCACTGGCTCCAACAAACGTGCTGAGGATAAGCAGCGGGGAACAATCCTTTAATCATCGTCGTCCGTCTTCTGCTTCTTGGGGTCCACCTCGTCCTGGAAGACCGAGAGGAGGGGGGGAATAAATGATTAGAGACCGCCATGCTTTCTGCACTAACGAGCAGTGCTAAAGGCCAACATGCTGGGCTTCTCTTCCTCACCTCATCATCCTCGTCGTCCTCATCGGCCCCTCGTTTCGTTCCTCCTCCGAGCTCATCCTCTTCGTCCTCATCCTCGTCTTCATCGCCTAGTAAATAAACAAGGCTTGTGTTTAAGATGGCTTCAGGTGTCCAATGACATAACATGCCCACGTATGTCAAGAGGAGGCTGTTAGGAAAGCTTTGGTCAGTTACCTTCTCCGTCATCCTCCTCGTCTTCCTCATCTACTTCATCCTCCTCTTCCTCATCAATCTCTGGTTCTCCATTCTCCTCGTTTTCCTGGTAAACAAGAGAGACATGTTGGTACAAAGTACAAACGCTAGGCCTAAATAGGAATGGCTCATCCATACAATGAATGGTTGGCACAGATTTCCTAATGACTGCTGGCCACCAATCCCTTTTAAAGTAAAGGAATTACCTTTCCATTGGTGGCCTCCTTTCCATTTTCCTTCTCCTCAAGGAGCTTCTTCTCTTTCAAGTCCTAAAACCCAAACACAAAACAAACCTGTTATGCTTGTATTGGGATTGCCTCCATGCACTTTGCTTTGCTGATTGAAAGGCATCGTTAAGCCCGCCCCCTCTGCTGGTGCGCCCTGGAACTGCAGCCATAACGAGCAGAGTGGGAGGAGGAGGGAGGGGGCAGCCTTTCTGTCATTGACACCGCATTGGCTGCAGCACAGATTTCCCGGCTGTCCATCAAAGGCTCTTAAAGCCCGCCCCCTCCTGCGAGTTTAGCTGCTCTGTAACACGACACTCGGACGCTTACCGAGCCACCATGGGTATTGTAGTCCGGGCGAATTGCACACCATATGCTACTGAGACACACCCGTAGAGCCGCTCCATTACCCCTCCACCACCACACCCCCCACCCAACCTCCGAAAATTAAAGAGCTACTCAAGGTGCACGGAGAGGTGGCGGCGGAGGGCTGCGTCCTCAACCCCGAATAGTGCACTAAGTAGTGCGCCAAAATTGGAACACCGCCAGGGCGCGCGTTTAGTATGCACGATATAGTGCGGATACATACGTGGTCCTTGATCAGCATCTAAAAGTGATCGAAAGGACAAAAGGGGGCCACACGGCACACATGGCTCTGGCCATCCATCTCTTAACCTAGACCCCCTCCCCTTCCTTCCCCCACCGCCCCCCCTTCTCTCTCTCCCTCCCCTTTGCTTTCACGTTATCTACTGGATTTAGGTCGTGTGATGGATCCAGGCTGGAGGTGGCCAGGCACTGTTTATCCATGCATCGCCATGCAAACTTAATAAAAAGCACGGCATTAATGCGCTTACATAAGCCATTCGGAGAACCAGGCTTCACATCAGCAGCTGCTACCTCTCCCATTCATACACATGCATATCAGCGAGTCACTAGAAATGCATTATGTATGTCGGTACCTGTGACAGGTTCTATGAAGAACCGGGCGGCAGCAGCAGCTCCAGAAGTACACAAGCGCGCAATAGCTTAGCAAAACCCCAAAATAGACCAGCAGCATCGATACGAACGCACGCGGGTTACGCCAGCCAGCCAGCAGGCCGGTTGTGAAACGAATTCGGCGATTCGCTGAATTGAACGCACCTCAAAAACCTTGAACCGCTTTCAAAATCGATTTAAACCCCACACAGGCTGCTCCGTGCCGGACGTCTAAGCCTCAAGTGCCGACAGAAAGTGAAGAGGACGGAAAAGCAGCTGTTAAAGTCCAAGTTTACTCGTTTTTATCGCGTTTACCGTTCCACCTTAAATGCTGCAGCGGTTATATTCTGGCGCCCGAGGCGCCAGAATGTAACCGCTGCAGCACTTAAGGTGGAACGGGCGAATCCGATCAAAATGACCCGAAGCTAGCGAATTAGGAAGCCGTTCACTTCAGCCCCGACAGATTAGTGGCATTTAAAACGCACCAGATGTTGGATAAATGTGAGAATTATGTCCGTACCGAAGCTCCGGGCGCCCGTCGCTGCGTGTATAAACAAAGAAACAAACCCCGCGCGGAGTCACAATGGAGAGCGGCGCGCGCGAGAACGGGCTTTTATTTATATTAATAAAAGCCCCCGAAATCCGCACGTTTCTGCTTTTTTGCCCCTTATCCACGGAACCACAAACTGCCCCGTTCTTCCCAAACGGACGATAAAAATCACGAAACGTCCGTGCGAGTGCGTGTTGGCGCCAAACGACACGAGTCAAGAGCTTTAAACCCGAAACGAAAAAAATAAATAAAAATATACATATAAAAACCGTCCGCGATCTTACCTTGGCGGAAATTTCCGTGGCGGAATCCACTTTTGTGTCGGCCATGATTTTATTATCGGATAGGGATTAGTAAAGAAGAAGGAGGAGGAAGAGAAGGTAGGAGAATTTTCTTTCCCCAGGAAAAAAAAAACAATAAATATATGCCTCTCTTCTTTCTTTGTATTTCCTGTGCTGTTAGCCGTGAGCGCTCTAATGCCGCGAGCACGCGCCGCACCAGCCTTTAATATAGAATGTGGGCGGAGCCAGAGGGGCGGAGCCGGGCGGCGTGATTGGTGGGAAGGCCACGGAGGGGGCGCGGCTTGTCTGCGCCGTGGAGTGGAACAATGGATAGTATTTCTAAAAGGGAAAAGGACGCGCATAGACATTAATCTCTGCAACGTAATAGCACATTCCCACTCCTTCTTTTTTATGAATAAATAAATAAATCACATTAATACAGAAGTGCGCATGTTTTTCTTTCATACTCAAATGTTTTACAGCCTAAAATTTGTATTAGTAAACAAATATATATTAATCCATATATTTAAAATACTATGTCTTGGCTATTATGCTAAACAAGACAAATGGCCGGAGGTTAAAAAAAAGTGGTTTTAGCTCTTTAGCCCCCGCCCCCTCCTCCTTCTTCTCCTCCACCCCCTCCTCCCTTCCTCCTCCTTTTGCGCGAATTTCGCACTACGCTGCGCGTAAAGCGCAAAACCTCCTGCGCTACAGTGTGCGCACGGAAAACGAGGGAAACTTTGTTGGGGTGGAAGGCCTGTAATACAGGGTTAAATGCATTATTAAAAAGGCCGGGCTTAATAATGGCCACTACATTTATGCTACAGTCCATTGTTTGGCTCTGTTTGTGCTCATGCGGGCCGTGAGTGAGAGTGATTGTGTGCAAGCGCGATAAAAACGACGAGTGTTTGTTTAAAACACCTTAATGTGGACAAGCAGTTCGTGTTGTCGAACAAAGAGAGAGAGAGGGAGGGAGGTAGAGCGACATCGAGAGAGAGAGAGAGAACGAACAAGAGCAAGCTAGAGCAGCCGAAAGGGAAGGGAAAGAGAGGGAGAGAGAGAGAGAGAGAACGAACAAGAGCAAGCTAGAGCACCCGAAAGGGAAGGGAAAGAGAGGGAGAGAGAGAGAGAGAGAGAAGGAAGTAAGACAGGAGAGGAGAGCGATCTATAAAAAGGAGAGGGATAGAGAGACCAATAGCGAACTAGAGCGGCCGAGAGAGAGAGAGAGAGAGAGAGAGAGAGAGAGAGAGAGAGAGAGAGAGAGAGAGAGAGAGAGAGAGAGAGAGAGAGAGAGGAGAGTAGAGTAGGAAGTAAACCACGAGAGGAGAGCGAGCTATTAAAAATAGAGAGAGAGAGAGAGAGAGAGAGAGAGAAAAAAACAATAGCGAGCCAGAGCAATATACAGAGGAGGCAGGGAGAGAGAGCGATAGAGAGCAAGCAAAGGGAAAGAGAAGGAAAGCGGGAGGCAGAGAGCGCGCTAGAGCGACAGACAGAAAAGGGAGAGAGGGAAAGAAAAGGAAGAGAAAAAAAGAGAGAGAGCGACTGAAAGAGGGGGAGGGGAGGGGAGGGGAAGGTGGGGGATTTCAGCTCCTCCATCATAACCTACATTCAAATTCTGCTTTGACGACGACGCAGTTTGCAGATAAGAGCCTCTGATTGGCTGGGTGGCCGTAAACGCCCACCGTGCTGCAATCTCATTAGCTAGCCCGAGCCAGTAAACCGGCCACGTGACCTTCTGGGCCGCGCTATTGGCTGGGCAGCGAGTCAGTCACAGTAATAGAGCGCGCTGCAAAACGTGGACACGGATTGGGATCTGGATTTGAACGTTGGGGGGTTTTTGGGCCGTTGTGCTGCTGCTGCTGGAGATCTGCTTGGCTGCAGGGTTCAGCTCCAGCCCAGATCCTACACACCTGATCCGTCTGATCAGGAGCTTGCAAAAAGATTGATTAGCTGGATTAAGTTGTGGAAGATTAGGGGACTAAACCGTGCAGGAAGGTAGATCTCCAGTAGCAGGGTTGGTGGTGATCCAGATATCCAGAGAAGAGGAGTGTTCAGAATCAGTTCTCTTCCTAATCTCGTCTGCTTCAGATTCTGTTTGCATGAGATTTTAATCCAGAGGTTTCTAGATAAAGAGCCTCCTAAATCCAAATATTAGAGCTAACTAAAATGGCTACCTCTGAGCTGGATGATATTTACATAGAAGTGAATGAGGCCCTGTACCTGAAGGACTGTGCATTGGAGAAACTAGCGCCCTCAGTTGTATGCTAAAGGCTAATACTATACTATATCTGTCTACTGTGTGCTTATCTTAAAGGGCTATTTCATATTTATAAAAAACAAATAAATAAACAATTAAGACGCAAACAAAGTCAATTAGAGTGGTTTGGTGTGAAAGCTCTAGTCTAGTGAAATTTACAGAGCCAGAATTGTTCAAAGTGGTGGCTATAGGAACCAGACATCTAAAGACTTTAAAGGAGCAATATGTAAGATTTATTTGTGTAAAACATCACAAAGTTTTAACATTGTAAACAGTTTAAAGATATATGTGCATTGTGTTGCAAAGATACCTACAGAAGTTAGCATGCTAACCAGCTAGCCCTGGCTCATCCTGTCTCATATTACCACTTTTTACACCAAGAGAGAGATGATAGCGAGTCGCTGTTGCATAGAGTGGAATCAGTCCAACATGAAATGATAGTAGCACTGCTGCCCTGACTGCGTAGTCTAACCTCTTGTCAATTATGTCGAGGGTGCTGCTCCAGATAAGATCATTTTAAAGGCAGGTAGCCAATTAAAGGAACAGTAAACGCAACAGCGGCTGAAGCTCTTGGTGAGCAAGCACTGCCATTGCTGCCTGCTTTCAGCAAGAAACCACATTCAGCAACAAACAAAAGAAGGGATGTAAACAGAAACCGAACTGGAGTTAACATCGGTGCTGCTTTCCACCACTGGAGACACTCTTGGATAAAGGGATGAAGTTTGTTTATTAACATTTATTCCAGACTGGTAAGAAGTAAAGATGGACGAGGACAGTGTATTTTCTGGTGATCTGCTGCCCCCTATGTGTTTGGAGTATAAATTTAACAGCTTGGAAAATATTACAGATCGCTCCTTTAATGCTTATAAAAGCTCCCCTGCAATCCCGTGTCGAGGTCCGACCTCTGGGATGTTCAGTCCATTGTTCTGAGAGCACCAGCAGCAGCTTCTTTGTTTGAAGTGTGTCTCCTTTTCTCAGTGAGGAGCTTCTTGAACAGCTACACCCGCCTCATTTCATACCTCCATAGAGTGGAGCTGTCTTCTATTCACAGTGGAGGGATGGACAGAAACGTGTTCTGGGGCTGTCCTCAGATTCGAAGCAACAGTGGAGCTTGAAGTTCGAGTCTCTCTCAGAGAGGAAAGCTTCAGCTACTGTTTATTTATCTGATGGGGACAGTGTTGGGGGTGAGCCTACCAGGTCTTCCAGGTGGTTGCTGGGGGTGCACATTTACTCTGCAGCTTTGGAAACTTCCTTGTGCAAGTGGACGGTCATGTATACAGCCTATTCATCTCATAGGTCCACATTTCAGCCTGTTTTAGGACACCTCATAGGGCAAAACATGCCACTGCATTTAAACACAACAGGCTTAGCATACTGTTAAGATGGACCCTCTTAGAATTAGCGTAAACTGCTGCCACATTGCTGGTGTGTAAATTAGTCTGAGCTTATAATAGAGTTGTGTGGTGTCGGAGGAGGGCCGTGATAATCAACACCTACAAAAACAATTAGCAGACCAAACCCAAATTCCATTTACTCACCTCCTCAGCAGTAATAGTTAAAGGAGAAATGAGGAATAACAGTGTTTCTGGGGGAACAGCAGGAAAACCACCTTGGTTCTACCCTGTTAGCACCCCCATGCTTGTGGTGCGTTAGGTAAAACACGCAGACGTGAAATGTTAGTGGTCCCCAAAGACGAAGTGAATCAACATTTATCAGTGAGGTCATGTGTGGCCGCTTATTGTCATTTATGATATACGAAAACATCTAAGAGGTACCAAAACACAATCTCAAGATCAGCGCATTTAAACTGTGTTGCTTACCGCTACAGTGCACCTTTAAACTCATTAGACCTCATTCATCCATTCATCTTCTAAGCCACTTATACCTCTGGGTCATGGGGGGTCCTGGAGTCTATCCCAGCACTCATTGGGCAGAAAGGCAGCAAACACCCTGGACAGACCACCAGTCACTCGCTCACACAAGGGCATCAGTTTAGCATCTCCAGTTCGCCTAACTGCATGTCTTCGGACTGTAGGAGGAAACCCGGACACCCAGAGGAAACCCACCAAGACGAGGGGAGGACATGCAGTCTCCACAAAGAAAAGGCCTGGACATCCCAGCCGGGAATCAAACACAGGCCCTTGCTTGCTGGGAGGCAACAGGGCTACCCACTTCACCACCGTGACACCCCTTATAGAATTTTCCACACATGATTAAAGTGAATCGATGTTTAGTTAGTGGCAAATCTGAAAAACAGACCATGTATATTGTGTCCTACATCACTTTCTCAACTGTGAACGTCTTTTAAAAAGCGGATTTTAGGCCAAAATCTGACCCAAACGAACAGAAAACAGTGTCTGAGGCGTCAGACAGCGGATTCATAAGATTTCAGACGTCTGGTTCCCATCACCACCACTGTAAATGACGTTTTATCCACTGCTGTTTTAAGTGGGGAACCCTCAGGGCCTTCTAGGCCTTCAGTGAAGGCGTCCTGATTACTGTATGTTGAAAGATTCATGAAGGTGGTTTGTTTGTTTTTATTTATTCATGTTCTTTTTTTGTTTAACGTGACGCCCGACTTTTTAAACTCTGTAAGTGTCGTTGCACATTCATTGTTAAGTATTTGCTGAAAACAGAAAAGTTGAATTCTTACCTAACAGACAGTTATCCCCATCAGGATTAATCTACCCCAAATGCCAGCTGTTCTGGTCCCAATCTGGCCTACTTGCCACATGGCACTTGGACGGACTGCTCCCAGTTGCAAGTTGTGGGGCTCATTAGATCAGATTAGGACCTCACTTCTCCTGTATCCCTGCTGAAGTGGACTGGATCTCTTTTGGAACATGTGGGCCACATGAGTTTTTTATGGATGTGGGCCACTTTTGGCTCACATGCAGTTTGACAGTAGGCAGCACTGCCGTATCTGTGCCAGAAGTGGGCCAAATGCATGTTTTCAATATAGGCCACTTTTGGCTCACTGAAGATTGCCAGTGCTGACAGTGGGCCAGCAGTGCCATATCTTTGCCAGATCTACATGCTATAGAGTTAAGTTCTGTTACAAGCTTCAAATATTCCAGTTTAATCTGAATGTTCATGTGAATTATTGTTTACTGAGTTGAATTGTTAGCTGACCTTGAAAGCCTTGGACTGAGTTTGTGTTCCAGGCTTGTCAATCAATTTAGAAGCGGTGTTCCGGACTTATTTACCAATCAGGGGATGTGTTCCTGGACTGTTGACCAATCAATGCCTGTGTTCCCGACTTGTTGACTTATCAAAAGCAGTGTTCCTGACTTGTTCCTGACTTGTTGACCAAAAAGAAAGCTCTGTTCTTGACGTATTCATTAATTAGAGGCTGTGTTCCTGATTTATTGACCAATCAGAGGCTGTGTTCCTGGTTTGTTGACCAATCAGAGGCCGTGTAGCTGAACTGTTGACCAATCAAAGGTTGTGTCCCTGACTTGTCGACCGATTAGAGACTGTGTTTCTGATTTGTTGATCAATTAGAGGCTGTGTTCCGGACTTGTCAACCAATCAGAAGCTTTGTTCCTGACTTTTCAAACAATCAGAGGCCGTGTAGACCAATCAGAGGCTGCGTTCCTGACTTTATTGACCAACCAGAGGCTCTGTTACCGACATTTGACCAATCGGAGGCTGTGTTCCTGAATTTTCGAACAGTCAGAGGATGCGTTCCTGACATGTGGATCATTCAGGGCCTGTATTCTGGACTTGTTGACAACAATGCAAACCCTTCAAGGCAAAATAAAGGTAAGTCTCTAGCATCCAGCGTTCCCAACCTTGCCTTTGGTGTCCTTTGACGTTACATACTATATCTTTGACCTCAGAGAGTCAAGCGTCCTGAGACATCCGCTCACATAAAAATGAAATCAACACATAAGCAGTGATCGTAGGAGCATCCATGCTCTGTTTGTGGAAGCTCTTTACTTTCCACACCTTTGGCACAGCCTCCATGTTTTCTTTCCAGTCTTCTGTGATCTCCCTGCGGGTAGATATGCATATGTGTGTGTGTGTGTGTGCGGCATCACATACCCAGTCAAACACTTCCTCATGAGTAGGCAGTGAACGCTTGTGCATGTGACGGCCTGTCAGAGGGAGGGAACGAAGAGCTCTGCTACACTAAACTTTACTCTGATCACCTCGTCGTCACCTGGAGGCCAAACCATAGAAAAACTGACAATAGATACAGAACCCTGGACATTGGAAGTGCTATTTATAAATATTTAGAACTCCGAGTCTTATTCACACGGGAACCAGACGTTCAACACCACTCACTGAGCATGCAGTGGTTATGAATACACTGCTTGATGCCTGAGGCATGGTTTTATGATGGGTTTCGGAAGGCTTTGCCCTAAAAGTCATTTTTTGAAAGTCATTCATGGGGGAAGTGTACATGTGTGGCGTTATAGGGCAAAATAGTCCCCAAAGGAAACATGCCGTTATCAGATTTAACACTCTTTTACCATACCTCTGTGACAGGAACCCTTTCTGGCACCTCCAGGCAAAGTTCAGCTTCATCAAACATCTTAACTATGACAGTAAAATTGTGGCCCCGGGGACTTTTTTGGTGGGCCTGTGAGGACGTATGACTTACCCCACTAGAAAGCTACCCAAAGCTCACGCCTCAGGAAATGAAGAAATATATTAACAACTATATTACATGCTGCGTTTAACTTTCTTAAGCTGCACTTTGTTAGATTTGGGGATTTGGAGACCTCTGTGGTGGAAATATGTAATTGCATTCCACATGTTGAGGAACGTTTGTATCATATCATCTTCAGTTTCATGTTGATTCTAATCATCATCTAATGATCATTTGAGGCCTAGATCATCAGAGTCTGTGTTTCCAACTCATTGACCAATTAGATGTCATGATATTGTCTTGTCAACCAATCAGAGGCTGTGTTCCTAACTCGTTTACCAATCAAATGTTGTTTTATTGTCTTGTCAATCAATCAGAGACTGTGTTTCTAACTTGTCAACCAACTGGATGGTGTGTCATTGACTGGTCAACTAACCAGAGGCTGTGATTGTAACTTGTTAACCAACTGGATGGTGTATTACTGACTTGTCAGTCAATCAGAGGCTGTGTTCCTAATTTGTCCAAAAATTTGAGGTTGTGTTATTGAATTGTCAACCAATCAGAGCCTGGGTTCCCAACTTATCCAAAAATTGGAGGTTGTGTTTTGGGAACTTGTCAACCAATCAGACACTGTGTTTGTAATTTGTCAACCAATTCGAGGCTGTGTTATTGACTTGTCAATCAATCAGAGGCCATGTTTCTAACTTATCAACCAGTTAGAGTTTATTATTGTCTTGTCCACCAATTAGATGCTGTGTTTGTAACTTGTCAACCATTTGGATGATGCGTTATTGTCTTGTCAATAAATCAGAGGCTATATTTTTAAGTTGTCCACCAATTGGACTGTGCTCCTGACTTTTCTGACCAATCAGAGGCCATGTTCCTGACTTGAAGATCATTTGAGGCCGAAACATGACACCAGATGTTCTTTTTTAAAAGGGGGTTCTTTATTGAAACCTGTTGTGGAACCTGTCTGTATACTGTTTAGTCTTTCTGGCCCTCGGCACACCTTAAGTGTTGCACTTTGGCCCCTCAGGGAAAAGAGTTTGCATAATGTTAATCTAATTATACAAAGTAATTCTGCAGAAGATGCTTAGCAAAATATGTGTGCATGTATTACCTTCATCATCATCATCACCACCACCAGCACGTTTCTGGAGAGGGTTGCTAACCTTCAGTAGAGGCTCTCTAGCACTGCCTGCTGGAAAACAAGAACGTCTGCCGAGGCGTTTGCTTTTCCTTTACTTCCTTTTTTCCCTCTGAGCACGGTCATCATCTACAGAGGAGCAAGATTTTCTTCCCTCTAGTGGGAAACACACATTACAGCAGACTCAGGATCCACATAACACTCTTACATATTCAATACAGTACACAGTGACGATCACAGTCCATTACACTCAGTACAACAGACTGAACAAACAGAGCACAGAGTCAATAAACATTAGAGGAGCGGTGAGGGGATGACGTGAGGATCATAAATAGAGCTGATAATAAAAATAACTTCATTCATTCCAGCAGATGGAGGTACAGTAAACCACTCACACACTGATACATAACTCTGGCTGTAAGTTCTTTCAGGCGGCTGATCATACTTACCCTCAGGTGATCAGTATCAATGACCAGTTTGCCATTTTCCATGGTTTATAGATGCCTGTTGTATTGGTGTACCTTAATGAAGCACTTTAATCTGCATTGCTGTGTACCACCACCACCACCACCAACAACAACAACAACAACAATGACACTACTACTAACAACAACATTAATAAGAACAAGGAAAAGAACAAAACCAAGAACAAAAACAACAATAATAATAACAATTTATTAATAATAACAATATTTATAACAACAACATTATTATATAAAACTATTCTAAAAAATATAAAAAAGTTTTACTGATGTAGTAAAAGTAATTGTCATAATAAAAACCATTCGTATTAATGCGATATAATATTTTATTTTATTATTTTACAATCTGTAATAATAACACATTCCTAAACATAATTACAGATTGTGGAATGTTATTGTTATGGTTTTTATTACATTATATATCATTATATATATATTATATCATTATAGCAAAGAAATAATATTATTAAGGGTTAATAATGCAGCAGTAACAGCAGAACAGTAACAGTCATCATCATAATCATAATCAGCATCACCACAACAATAATTCCATAATCTTAATATTAATATTATATTAATGGTATATTTTATATTATACTATTATTGTACAATGTGATAATATGG
>JAMWET010001533.1:172500-215000 GCA_024036415.1 Prochilodus magdalenae
CAGGTAGGCAGACAGACGAGTTGGTTGGTAGGAAGACAGGTAGACAGACAGACAGGCCGACTGATAAGTTGGTTGGCAGGAAGAGAGACAGGAAGGCAGGCAGACAGATAGGAGGGTTGGTTGACAGACAGACAGACACACTGATAAGTTTGTTGGTAGAAAGACAGGTGGACAGACAGATAAAATATTTGGTTGACAGACACACAGATAAGTTGGTTGGTAGGAAGACAGGTAGACAGACAGACAGGCAGTCAGACAGATAAGTTGGTTGGTTGACAGACAGACAGACAAGAAGGTTGACAGACAGAAGGAAGGTAGGAAAACAGAGAGACAGAATGACTGATAAGGTGGCTGGTAGGAAGACAGGCAGGTAGACAGATAGGTTGGTAGGAAGACAGGTAAACAGACAGGCAAGGCCACAGGGTAAGTTGGTTGCTGGGAAGACAGGTAGACAGATGAATTGGTTAGTAGGAAGACAGATAGACAGACAGACAGACAGACCGACAGATAAGGTGGTTGGTAGGAAGACATGTAAACAGACAGGCAGGCCACAGGGTAAGTTGGTTGCTGGGAAGACAGCTAGACAGACAGGCAGGGAGACAGATAATTTGGTTGGTAGGACGACAGGTACACAGACAGGCAAGTAGACAGGCAGGCAGACAGACGAGTTGGTTGGTTGGTAGGACGACAGGTAGACAGACAGGCAGGTAGACAAGTAGGCAGACAGACAGATAGGTGGTTTGGTTGACAGACAGACATAAGTTGGTAGGTAGGAAGACAGGTAGAGAGAGATAGTAGGGTTGGCTGATTGGTTGGTTGACAGACAGACAGACAGACAGATAAGTTGGATGGTAGAAAAACAGGCAGACAGACAGACAGATAAGTTGGTTGGTTGACAGACAGACAGACAGACAGATAAATTGGATGGTAGAAAAACAGGCAGACAGACAGACAGTCAGATAAGTTGGTTGGTTGAGAGACAGACAGACAGACAGACAGATAAGTTGGTTGGTTGACAGACAGACAGACTGTATAAACTGATGAGCTGTAGATATTGATATATGATGTATAGAATATGGACACTGTGTAAACCTGCCCCACAGCCTACAGCTCTCATTAGTCCAGACCAGAAATCTGACCTGTGAAGTTACGTTACAATTAGTTGCACAATTTCTGGTCTCTCCAAAGCTGGGTCACTGTCATGCACCTTTACGTAAGGGAGCAAAGACAGCAGGCTCTGTGTGGTAGAGCGCTCCCTCCCCGAGACTTGATAAGAACACACCAGGTCTGCTTTTAGGCCAGTTGGCCGAGCGTCCGGTTACGAAGGCAGCAGGTGATGGCTATGAACCCCATTAGCAGGGAACCATTACATTCATCAGTCAAGTGCATTAAATGTTCATTTGAGCCACACCGCTCCTGCTCCAGCAGACACAGATCTAATTCGCCCCGGAGAAGTGCTTGTGTCGTGTGTTTGAGTGATTATTCTGGCAATAAATTATAAGGGTTTATTTTTCAGAGTCAGGAAAAAAGGAACTGTACAGGAACCTATGAGAGCCTCAATGTACATGTACTGTAAAGGGCCCAGCTGTGTACCTCAGTGGTGCACTAAGTTCACTCTACCTGCTTATTTTCACCTTTACCTTATATAAACTAAACGTATACGCCAAAAAGGACAGGATGTATAGAATCAACCCAGCTAAAAATATTCTGGGATTGTAGACTCATCATCATGAGAGTAGCTGCAGCCATAAGGAAGTGTGGGAGTGCGATGCTGTTGGGAAGGAGGATAAAGGTGACCAGGATCAATAACTGATAATACATTTAGACTGATATGATCAATATTTATTGAGCTACACATACAGAAGTCCGTCTCTCAGTATGGAGTTGGGACGTCCCGGTATGGAGCTGTAGAGGTTCCTAATGGTGTCCTGTGATAATCCATCCCATGCAGCTTGAATATCCTCACACAGTTCCTGCAGATGGTGCGGTAGGGGTGGAGGTGGAGTGACACCAGGCCTTCTGGACGTGTGACGACAGACCGTTCATCTTGGTGCTGACCACGGCGCCTCCACACACGGATTCGTTGGGCGTTTCCACCCAGACTAAAGTGGGACTCGTCTCTGAAGATGACCCGCTGCCATTCTGAGTCACTCCATGACAGTCTGGTACGACACCACTGCAGTCTTTGGTGATGGTGACGTGGTGTTAAGGACAGTTGTGGTAACGGTCTGTGTGCATGTAGTCCTGTGTGGTGCAGCCGTCTGCCAATGGTGCTGCACTAACAGGATGACTCATGGAGGACACCACTGCTCGCTGAATGTCCGTAATCGTGGCTACTGGGTCAGTCAGGTGATAAGTGATAAGGCCCGTCTTTGCCTATGCCACTTTTGCATGTCTCATGGTGTCAGACTTACCCACCGAGTGTCATTCCTGTTGGCTGAATCCTTCTGGGTGCAGCTATTCCTTAGGTGATGAGGTCTATGTTCTACACCCCATTCTTAAATCTGTGCCTCCTTAACAAAGAGCCTGAAGACAAACAATACAAAGATTTGGGTGACTACTGACTTCTAGCACTTGTTATCAGTATTAGCCACGGCACTCCAGTTCTTAACTAACAAAATCAATACTTGGACTTTAAACATGGTTCGGCTGGTCGGCTCTATCTAGTGCGTGAGGTAAATCCCTTGGTATGGTGGCCGAAAAAGCCCAACGCACTGCAAGTTAAAAACGTGCTGCAAGATCTGAAAACACAAGCATTAAAATGAGACCGCTTGCAAACCGTTAACCGAACGCGCTGCAAAGTCTCAAACGCGCAGCAAACACTGAAAACACATGCAGCTTCCAAACACATGCAAACAGCCTCGAAACACGAAGTGTTTCCGAGGGACACTGAAAATGGACCGGATAAACCAAGAACCGAGGACTGTGCTGGCGATGGCTCAAGAAACTAGCGGGCGGATCTACTGGACCTGGACGTAGAGCCGAGACCGCCCCAGTTCCAGTAAAGGTTTAATCTGTTTATTAATGAGTATTCAGTCGGGTTATTGGCCGGGCTCTTGGTTATCGCAGCCCGCTCTCGAATGGGTCCGTCCACTTTCAGTGTCCCTTGGAAACACTTCCGTTGTGTTTCGAGGCTTGTTGCATGTGTTTTGGAAGCTGCATGTGTTTCAGTGTTGCTGCGTGTTTGAGACTTTGCAATGCGTTCGGTTAACGGTTTGGAGGCGGCCTCATTTTGATGCTTGTGTTTTCAGATCTTGCAGTGCGTTTGGCTAATGTTGTGCAAGTCGTGTCATTTTGATGCTGGTGTTTTGAGACTTTGCAGCGCGTTTTTAACTTGCAGTGCGTTGGGCTTTCTCAGCCGCCATACCTTTGGGTTCCAGAGAAATGGCGAGGTCAAGTGGACGAGGGCTTGTTACAACCAGTATATAGTAACAGCCGGGAACTCGTGGTATGTTGGTTGCTGTTGTTTACTACAGGCTCCCTACTCTAAATATGTCTTTTGTATTATCCACTGAGATGTTTGGTGCTTTAGATATACTGAACACACCCATCACATTAACATATCGCCAGTCCTCTGCCCCGACCAGCTTCTTGGTGTCCTATTGCTGCTTAATGTCCACCGTTTTCAACAATCTGAGCTAAACTGTTGCTTTTCAAATGAGAACTGTCCTCGAACTGCAGTGGCCGCTGGGTCTTTGTTGGTATTTCGGACCCCCACGGAGACTTCCTGCCCCTCCCTCTTGAACTAGTGTCGTTCCCCAACCCCCCGTCTACCTACATTAGTCTGAATGTGCAAATCCTTTTCCCTCCTTTTTTAGTCCTCCTCCCCCACCATTCCAACCCGTAGCCACCCACCCCCGCAACAAGCTAGCCCAAGCAAGCACAACTGACCAGACCTTAGATGACCTTCCTGTCTTGTATGTTACAGCACAGAGGGATATTTCCCAAATAGGTACAGCACAACGTTTAAATAGTCCCAAGTACATTTATGAGGAAGAAAAACATCCGACTAATATATCTGAGGTCACTCGAGGCCAGGAATAACATCACGGCCTTGGTGAGTGGACCAGATCGCTACAGCCATGACAATGCCGTATCTCTTTTGGTCTACAGCTTTTATACAATGTTTCTGGAAAGACAAAAACAAGCAAAGCAAAGATGCCCCTACATCCTTCACACATGTCAACCTAAATAGTTCCTTCCACCAAAGAAAGTAGTGCTGGCAGGGTTTTGTTTTCCTATGGTGAATACACATGCACAAATAGCTAGACTTAAAAGGAATCACTCGACAGGAATGAAACTTGGTGGGTAGGTTTGACATCGTGAGACTATGCCTGACTGACCCAACAGCCATGATTGCGGACATTCAGCAAGCAGTGGTGTCCTCCATGAATCATCCTGTTAGCGCCAGCACCATTGGCAGACGGCTACACCACACAGAACCTACAGACTACGACCGTCCTTAACACCACGTCACCGTCACCAAAGACTGCAATGGTGTCGTGCCAGACTGTCATGGTAGTACTCAATGGCAGCGGGTCATCTTCAGTGACTAGTCCTGCTTTTGTCTTGGTGGAGACGACCAACGAATCGGGAGGCACTGTGGTCAGCACCATAATGAACGGTTTGTTGTGACGCATCACATGTCCAGAAGGTCTGGTGTTGCTCCACCTCCACCCCTACCGCACCATCTGCAGCAACTGTGTGAGAATATACAAGCTGCATGGGATGGATTATCACAAGACACCATTAGGAACCCCTACAGCTCCATGCCGAGACGTCTGGCAGGTTGGGTTACCCAACATGGTGGCCCAACGGCATACTGAGAGATAGACTTCTGTATGTGTAGCTCAATAAATATTGATCATATCAGTCTAAATTTATCATCAGTTAGTGATCCTGGTCACCTTTATCTTCCTACCCGACAGCACCGCACTCCCACACCTCCTTCTGGGTGCAGCTGTTCTTTCTGCTGATGAGTGTAGAAGGTGTGCAGCATTGAGCTGTCCAGATTCTTTTGGGCATATAGTGCAGCATGAACAAAGATGCAGCACACATCTAATTAAAACTGAGCCCTAAATTCCGTGATTAATTCTCCTTATATACTTTTTCATGGAGTGCCACCAATCCTTTCGCTTTCATGGACCGAATTAGTCTCCGAACTTTTCCAGCAGTGCAATCCATTTCTCGCAGTACATAATTTGATTCCCGGGAACAATGTCAGCACTGTAAGCTCCGTTTATTTGTTCATTAACGCTCATATAGGGCCTTCACAGTGTGTCATAGCAAAGAAGCTAACAGTCAGTGACTAGCAGAGACTGCACTCCGCACACAAAGACCGGCTCTGTTCCACGTGCTTCAAGTTAAATACTCTATTGTGGCTGTAGATATGACCTCCAGTTGATCAACAAACCAAAGCCAGCTTACTCAATAATCTCCGCGTGAGGAAACCAGGGATTGGTGTTTCCCTAAAGCTAAAAGGTACAGGCTGTAATGATGAGAAGCATCCGGACGTTTAGGCTCTTCCCTGTCAGTAGACAGTCAGTTTATTGTTGGCTCACACTGACCGTGCGGAAAGTTGTCAGATGAAGGGTTTCCGCTGAAGAGCGTATCTGCAGCCTGCAGGTCATTGCATTTGAATAGTGAATGTCAAAACGTTCGGCGAACACTGAATGCATAATGCATGGGATAAAGCGGTGTTGGGAAATGATACAGTGAGAGGAACATAAACACACGTGCGCTCTCACTCTCTCTCACACACACTTGTTTTCATACATTGCTGAGACATAGGGACATACATATCGTTGCTGTCCAATGAAAGACATGTATCTCCATTTTTGCCGATTTTTACTTTTATGCATCAATTGAACACAGCAGTCGCTGTTTACTCTGTGTGAACATCGCACGATAAATGGGCCAACAGAACCGAGCCAAAACTGATTGGAAAAACGTATAGTTCCATTGACTTACATTAAAGTTAAAGCAGGTTTTTGACCTCTCCTGTAAAGTTGTCGTTTTGGAGATCATTGTTTTTCTTTGGACAGAGATGATGTGTGGATGCAATTCACATGGGACATACAAAACCTCATAGCTCATTTTCTGGTTTTCTGTTTTAACATAATTTGAAAGTGTCCAGTGTCCTTTATATTTTCTGTAAATGCCATGATGAACAGAACAAAAGAAATGGTCCAAACTGACTGGAGGGGAAAAGTCTGGTTTTACTGATATACATTAAAAGTCCCTACTTTTTTCCTTCTCCTGTGAAGTTCTCACTTTGGAGCTAGGTGGAGGCTTTGTTATATCTCATATATATATAAGAACCTATTTGAAATACAGTACATACGACTGGTGAACAAATACTTCTCTCCAAAGCTTCACAGGAGAAAGAAAATACCTACTTTCAATGCACATCAATGGAACCAGAACGTTTCTCTGAGTCATGCTGGGTTGTTTCTTATGGTTCATTCATAAAATTTAAACGCAGCATAAAGGGCAACAAATGTTGTGTCCTACAATAATACTATGTCCCATATAATACATTAGCACCTATATGTAATGATATGCTCCATATCTTCGCTTACCAAACAATAACATGTGTCTCCATTCTGGTCGATTTTACTTTTATGCATCATCTGAACACAGCAGCAGCCGTTTACACGGTGTACACATTTCATAATGGATCAACCATAAGAAAAGGCCCAAATCTGCTTGTTGCCTTGACGTACATTAACATGAAATTAGGTTTTTGACCTCTCCTGTAAAGATGCCATTTTGGAGCGACGATGTGTATTATACACTTATAAGTACCTATATGTAAAAAGGGTTTTCCTGAATGTCCTCATTGAAGAACTTGGCAAAATTCAAGAGGTCTTTATTGTCATCTCGCAATAGAACTTGCATATTGTCGCTGTCCAAAGAAAAATCAAGTATCTCCAAAATGGCAACTTACCAAAACCTTATTCAGTTTTAATGCAAGTCTATGGAACCAGACGTCTTTCCAAACACTTTTGGGCACATGTTTTTCATTGGACAGCGACGATATGTTTGTGGTTCCTTAGGCCCTATGATGCAACACACAACAGCAGCACAATACAAAGGATGCCACAGGATGCAGATACACAACAGTGTACAACATGTACATGATATTCGATAAATGCAACAGACAATAAATATACACAGCATAAATACATGAGGCAATATAGACAGGACAACATCACCATACAGGAACGTCCTCCTCTGTTCCTCAAAGATTGGGAAATAATTGTCCTGGAGATGTATGAAAACGAGCACACCCACTCACACACTCACACACACGCCTACCCAGACGGTCAGGTCACAACACAAGACTGTCTTTCTCACTCGCTCATGACGAGAGTCTTTCCTACCTGTTTAAATATTAATTACATCTTTACTTAGTTAGGAGGACAGTGCAAGTCTCTCCAAAGACAGTTCACCGACCGGACAACCACTCTCACTCATATCATAACCCTGAGAGACAGGGACAAGCTGAAACCGCTGACCACATGTCATGCAGCACACAGATCTGACGTGTAGACTCATCTTCCAGGTTTTGACTGGTGATCAGCAGTTCCAACATGCAGGTTACTAATATGCAGCACCTGCTACACTTTCTCTCTCATCTCAGACCAGACAGAAGGCTCTCTTAAGGAGCACCCACAAACAGACATGGATAAGTGAAAGGCTGGCATTAGTGAATAAGTAATGAGCGAGTGTTAACACGTGTCCGTTGCAGGAACAGTTCATTAGAGGAGTGGTGGAGGGGGAGGCCGAAAAATCCAGGATTTTTTTTTCTCTCAGATCTTGTCACTTTTGCTCTACTAGTGTTCCACCAGGTCAGTCGGAGCAGAGCTGCTGGACTTTGAGCCTAGTCGTTCATTCATAGAGTCATTAGAGTCACAGGTAACTCGCCACTTTCGGTTGTAGTTAAGAATTCAGGCCTTCAGACATGGTGATCCAGACTAAAGGTAGCTTCACAGAGGCGGTGATAGGAGCTAGGGCTCATGACGTCCATCACAGGAGTATAGCCATTTTAGCTGTGGTCTAAAACTCCCAGTGAACCTGCATGTTATATTCACAATGGCAAAATATGAAAATACTAATCCACTTTTGGGGACTATATTGTCTCGCAATGTCCTACATACACCATTAAAAAGTACATTTTGAGCCAAAATCTTCTCAAAGTCATTGTAAAACTCAGTTTCAGTCTTCAGGCAGTATATTCATAATCATTTTCTTGTAACAACTAGAGCTGGATGTCTGGTTCCCATCACTGTAACATACAGGTTGCTCTAGAAATCCTAAATTACTTTGTTTGCATCTTAACCATTAAATTATATGGACAGTTTGACACATACATTACAAAGCAATGACCCACATACAGGATATGGGGGTTTAAAGACTTATCCACATCTGCAGCCTACATTTCTAATTGTTATTGGTCATAGTAGTTCATTTACAGACCTTCATTTTTTTAGGCATTAGTATCTTCCCAGGCCAAAGGAAGTCTGAAACAGAGGCTTGTTAAACTGCGCATGTAAATTCACTGTAAGGTTCGAAGTGACTCCTCATTCAAATGCAGTTGTAAAGTGATCCTCATTCCTCTGGGGTCTTTTCCAGCACTCTAGCACCCTCTTGTGGCAGGACAAGATAAAGGAACGCAAGTGCGCAGCATGACTTTAACTTGTTTCCAGAACAGACACAGGTAATAAAAGTCTATAAAAGCCTATAATTATGAACAGAAGGTCAAAGCATACGGTCATGTGCAAAAATGCGGTCATTTAACATAAAGGGGAAAACAATTAAATGTAATGGCATATATTCTGCTTTCTATCTCATTTTTTCTCCACAAATACAGAAACTCTGCAGTAAAATTGACAGAAAACTGCCTATTTAATTGTGCCCATTATACTCACAAAACCCATCATGGGTTGTTAAAATAAAATTTTATGTCAATAAAGTTTTTTTTTAAGCCCAACAAACATGAAATGCCGCTTTCTAAATCTGGATCATCTTTAAAATGTGTGTTTTGTGTGGCTGTATGAATACTGAACCCTAGTTAATAGTATTTACAACATATTTAGCTTAAGGTGCATAACTAATTATCAAATATTAGCACGTATGCACACAAGCTGCTATAGAACTACAAGGCCTGATTCTAGCAATGAACAGTCCGAGCTGTCGCTTGTTGCCTATATTATGACTTTGCTTCCCAAAAACATTAAAAACATGTCTAGATTTCAAAGTGCACGACAGGACACTCAGATATACAGTTATTGTTTAGCATTTAATTACTATATTCCCACATGTTGTTGTTGATGTGGAGGCCTGCTACTCGCTAGGAGGCCCCAAAAGTTCAGAATCGGTCCTGCTGACTACCTTACATTCACTACTTTGTCCAGTTCCATCTCTCACTTAACCTAAGCCACAGTACATTTAAGTTCTTTGAAGACTGGCACGTGTATCTGAGCATTTCCACAGAATTACGCCCATTGCTAATGATAGTAACCAGACGTCTGAAGAGTTCAACGCCTCTCAAAGCTCCCTGACGGAAAGTTATTACATTACATGGTTATAAATACGCTGTCTGATGTGTGAGACATTGTTTTGCAAGGGGTTTGACATTTGGCTTTTGTTTTTAAAATCCATTAACAGGGAAGGGACACATGGAGGACCATCATCATACTTATATAAACTCGGAAGGCATTTGTAGGTTCACTGGTGGGTTTGGATAGTAAATACAATGGCTATACTTGTGTTCTAGACGTGGTGACTCCTGGTTCCCATCACCACCACTGTAAAGAAATCTGAGCCGGTACATTTCTCCACACTTTAAACCTTTGTTTAAATCTCATCCACGGAACTACTGCAGATTTATTTGGGAAATCATTGGAATTTCCACTTCAAGAATAGCTATGTAGTACCATCTAGTGTCTACTTTTTGACATTACATGGAATAACTGACTAAAAAACCATGCTACATTTATACATACCGCTCTTACTAATGCATAACTGACTCTAATTTCCTCCAAGCAATTGAATAAGCTTTACTCAACTCAACAATACTCAGAAAGAATTGTTTGTTTATAGTTCTTTTTTTTTTTCTAATAAACCTGATTAATTTGCATGTAACAGGAGTCATTTTTGTAGGTCGGACCAACGAAACACTTTTTACAGTGTGTGTTAACGTTCCCACGCCAGTGTTCAGGTCTGACTGACAAAGGCCTAGTATATACAGTAGCCTACCCAACAAACAACTCACCCTATCACAGGCTGTGCCATATGACCTTTGAGTTCTTGAGGAATATTTGTTTAGTTTCTGGCACCAAAAGAAGCCCATAGATGGAGTGGTGCCAATTCACAGTTTGTACTGTAGCACAGTGTTTAAGTTTATTGAGACTAAAGCTCGGATCTTTACGTTACAGCGCGCTAAATGTGGAAGTGGGTGGACAGAAACAACCTCACTGTGTTCCTTTGAATATTCAATCAATGCACTCTTAACAAAGATAAGATCACTAAAGCAATTAGCCTAGCATGTGGTCCCAGAGTGCGCGTTTCCATTTAAATGCACTTTTGTGAAAAGCAAAAGAAGCGCAAAGAGCCTTCTCCCTGCTATTGTAATGTATGACGTGAGGCAAACACAAACCCAAAGGCACAACGAAGGCTATTTCGACCGGCCTAAGCCGTACCTGACCCAACAGAGCGCTCGTCCACTGTTTTGGTTACTTAAGCCCAGGCTACATGCAGCTGTACATGATATTTATTACTTCGTTAAAGTAAGCTGGGCATGTGAGTGAGCTAATATTAACAGGCATGTGTCTAATTTCACTAAGCACACCCAAGCTGTGTGACCAAGGACAAGTCCAAGGCCATCGAAAGGCCGTGCACTGCCCTGCTGATGATGGAAAGATAGCGGATAGCACTATTCTCAGTCCTAGCAGCCATTTCTAAAGGCTTAGAAGTCTAAGTCAAGAAACACAGTCAGGCTAAACAGACCAAAACTAGTCATAATGAAGAAAATGTATGTATGTATACTAAATTAATAAAAAACATATCTGCAACATAGTGATCTTTAAAATACATGAATGAAGTATCTCAAAATGTAATCATTTAAACATATGCAAATATGTTATATGTCATATTTATCTATACATATATACGCACATACAGTTGTATTATTGTATTTCTGGGAAAATTAGACATAAAATGTGGCCCCATTGCCAAATATATTTTTCTAAATATGGATCATGTTTGTAACATATTTGATATTTGTTACACATATTTAATCTACAGATGTGCACACATTTCAGTACACTGGCATATGTACATATATTGGCAAATACATGTTAAACCACAACAGGCATTGCACATATATGGTATGTGTGTATATATATGTATATATATAAAAACTTATAGCACTTTATGTTTATACGTACACTACCTCATTATCTCTGGTCTGAAGTTATCTGTAAATATGAATATATGAATGTAAAGTGGCATAACAAAGACATTTGGAAAAAACTAACTCTGGTGTTTCTGGTGTCACAATTTTGTTCTCTATACGAGTAAACATGGCATCATTAAGCTGGTAAGCGTTTCATCTAAGGACACACTCAGTTGTATTCAGTGGTTTGTGAGGGCCAAATGTCCCCAGGTTGATACAACCATTTTGTCTTTGGGGGGACATTTGGCTGGCAAAGTAAACACTGTTTTTTTCCCAGAAAAATTTAGAAACATTCTAAGTAAGATCACCTATTAGACTCGTTCTCGTTCTGTTCTAGGTCCTAGTTAAGTCCTGTTTGAAAGCAACTTATACATTTCCTGCTGTTTCACCTGAAATTCACCTCCTGAGAAACAACCGCCGGGTTCACTCACTGAAATTAATATACTGCATCATGACATTTTGTGTCTGTAACAGCGGCCTGATCCAAATAATGGAGATATGTTAGACATCATTGTCTTTATTCTTTAGCCTCTTTTTAAATCACTGAAAAGTTTCAGCAGCCCATAAACGTAGGAGAACTTGATTAGTGCTTTTCTCATTCATCAGCAGACCTTCTCTCAATGTAATGCTAATGCTAATCTCCTCTTTCAGGTTCAGTAATCAGTGATTCATTGAGAGAGGCCCAATTTCCCCTGAGACAGTCTTTAAGGGGAATTTTATATATGATGCATATCATGTAAACAAAGTCATTTAGAGTGGACTGGTGTGAAATGGTTAACTGCAGAGACACATAGATTTTCTTTGTAGTGCTGGTGATGTGAACCAGGGGTCGGTATGTCTGCAGCATAAACATGATCTATTTACTTATCCAAAACCCACCAGTGAGCTTTCCTGTGTAATGTTGAAAAATTAAGTTATTTTTTGGGGACTATTTTACCTGAGAACACCCACCAAGACTGGATTTTTTAAATATGTGTTTTAGATATGAAGCTTGTCTCAAAACTAATGTAAAACAATGCTTCAGACATCAGGCAGCATATTTATAAAAAATAACAATACCAATTACAAATTATTTTAGAGGAAACTCCTCAGACGACTGGCCCCTTTCACCACCTTCAGTGGCTTTCCATATCCAACCACTCAGCTTTATTTCCATTTCAGCCATTCATTTATGCAAAAATGTTGCAAAATTTTGTGATTTTATTATGAAAGACATGCTGCCCTTATGGATAAAGTCTTGACCATGTGGAAACTGTTGGCGCCTCTATGTTTTCTGTGTTTACTATGATTTAATGTTTCTGAAAAAAGTGAAAGAGCTGTAATATTAACTTTCAGTTTCTTCCTCTTTGTGTCCTCCTCAGGTGATGGAAAACATGAACATTCTGACGTTGTGGGGACTCTCCCCGGAAAAAAAAACCCCTACAAAAATTGCAGCTCAGAGGTGGATAGTCTACATTAATACACCAGTGAAAGTGTTGACACTTGGGCAAAATACTGGCACAAGCAAAAGTCCCTTTATATAAAGTGACTTCAGTATAAATACAGAAGTATCAGGTCAAAAAACTACTTAAATACTGAGTACCTTATGGAACAGCAGTGGAACTTCATTTCAGCAACTACCAGCACCATAACAGTGATGTTTGCATAGCTCGATTTTGATGTTTTAGTATTATTTTGGTCTAAATAAAATGACAGAAATACAGATGTTGGCAACAACAGAACAAAATACAAACAAAGAAAAAATTAACTCTGGTAGCAAGAGTATAGCAGACAAGCATTGGCCCACTAACTGCAAAGGTGGTGGTCAACAATGTTTTCAGTGTTTTTTGGACGGTCTGTTAGTGGTTAAGAATAGTGTTTGAAAAATGCCATTTTCATCCCTCATTTTCCACTCAAGAGTCCAATATACAAATTCAATCAATTTATTTTCCAAAAAGTCTGTTTGAGGGAATTTAAAACTAGTCAAACCTTGTAATAATTTGGGTGGTCCAGCAGTGTCTAACGTTCAGTGGGGTGCCGACCCGATCAAGCCAGCAGGCCGATAAATTGGTGCTCTCCAAAGAAAACCAAGTATCTCCAAAACATGGCAACTTTACAGGAGAGGGGGAAAGACCTAACTCGGTCTCTGGAACCAGATTTATTCCCAAGCAATTTTGGGCCATTTTTGTTGGTCCATTCATTATGATGTTGTAACCACTAACCAAATATAAATGGCTTTAATGTAACTGAGCAAGAACTAGAGGTTGTTACTCACTAATATACTTGAGTAAATGTAAAATACTCAGCAAAGAACAAATTCCTCAATATTGTCCTTAAGTTCATGTACCTGAGTAAAAATAACTAGGTACTACTTACCTGTTAGTGTTTATTTACTGTTAGAGATGCTAAATATGACCTAGTTGTAGAAGTAATAGTAACTATAGTAGTTGTGAATTGATGATCCTTAAAAGACAACAATGCTAGCTCGTTAGCTAGCTCAACCTCTCTTTAAGGGAGCTCAATGTCCTCCCTCAGGATAATGGAGAAGCACGTTTTAACGGCGTGGAGACATTAACCTCCTTTCTGTGGTGGAAAAACCTGACGATTTCTCTAAAGTAAAGGAGGTCAAAGATTAGCCTCTGGGTCCTGAATGTAACGTTGGTGTCAGGGCCATTTTATATACAGCACAGCAGCATTACAGTCACACAGAAGGACATTAGCATCGTACAAAGACATGAATGCTAACTCGTCATGTCTCTGAGGGGGCTAAACGCCCTCACGACGTTGTGGGGACTCTCTCCGTGGAGAAATACCACAAAAACGGTAGATTATATTCACTGAAAAGACGCCAACGGTTTGCTTTTGGTTCCCGAAGTCTATGTAGACGTTAGACGTGGTAAACAACGACAACATTCGGGTACAATCGTATAAAACAAAACGGAAACCTCCCCACTAAGGCAGGAATACAAACTGGCGTGGGTGTGTGTTTCATTGTTCTGCCATGACGCGACTTGCCCAGTGTCGCGAAATGGCGGCCGAAGCCTCGCGCCTTAGGGCGGAAGCAAAAGCCAGGAACGGATTTGGATCCGGATCCTGGACTTTATCAAAACAGTACGTGACTGAAGCCACACAGTGTTGTGAAAGTGTACCGAAACATTTCATAACATGTCGGATTATGTAAGCGCGACGATATTTATTTGTTTATTAAGATATTAAGCGCATAATCACTAGTTTCTCTTCATGGAATACCAACATGGATCCTCCCCAGCCGCCATCAGAAGGAGGTGGGTCTCTCTGTGGCTGAAAGGCGGGAAAACGGAGCAAACCAGTTCACCTGTCCGGTATGGAGAGGAATGCTACAGGTGCAGCCGCTCAAGCCCCTGCATGTTCAGCTATGTAGGCCCAACCTCATGGCTGGTTTTCCTTGTACTCGGTTTTAAAGACATGCGGCTCTGCCAAACGGACTAGTGACAAGACAGTAGGCCCCATTTAGCATATGGCGCCAAAAACTGATGCTAATGTATGACTTTCCAGTTTCACTCAGTATTAGCATTAGCCTAACATTAGCATTACTGCTTCATTTGTTGATTAAGCTGCTCATTTTAAGGGTCTAAGTCTCAGTTTTGCCATCAAATTAGGTCAAATTCAATAAAAACAAATGAGCTGACTGAACTGGCCCATCCCATATGGAAAACAATATACAGGTACGAATATTGGCTAACATAATTAACTGTGCTATATTGACTATTTGCCCATATGTGATAAAATATCGATGTATATGTAACAGTATCCCTGATAGCAAGAGGACAGGAGACCACCAGAGCTGGGAATCAGAGAAGCCCCCCATCCACTTATCATCACTTATCATATTCCTCCTGTAGTCCCAAAATGTTATTTTTCCTTCATTTCCTATTTTTGTTATCCTTTGTGAAATAGTCTGGTAAATAATTTTTGGAGGTCAGCAACAAGGTGTAGCTCAGTGGATGACACCACTACCTGCCAGGGAGCCACTACCACATGTGCGAGTCCAGGGTTTGAATCCCGATCTGGCCAACTATGCTGTGCTACACCAATAAGAGTCCTTGGGCAAGACTCCTAACACTACATTCGCCTACCTGTAATATGATTAGCCTTGTAAGTTGCTCTGGATAAACGTGTCAGCTAAATGGCATCTAAATCATTTTATATTAGACCTAGTCATCATTTTTCTCTCCCAGTTGTTTGTAATATTAGTCCGTTTCCAAAATAAAAGCCTTGAGGCATTTAAAATATCTTTAAGCAGATTAATAAAATAGAGCTAGTTCATAGGAGAATAATCTGGATGGTCCAAGGGTGGGTAAACAAGCCATTGAACCAATATATGCTTCTAGTATCTATGATATTAGGAATCTGACACAAGTCGAAAAAGGTAGTTGCGTATGGGGTATATATTGTTGCTGTCCAGGGAATGACACGTATCTCTGTTTTTGCTGATTTATACTTTTACATTGGGCCAAAAATTCATGATGAATGGACCAACAGAAATGGCACAAAACTGCTTGGAAAGAAGCTTGGTTCCATTGACTTAGATTAAAATTAAATTAGGCTTCGGCCTCTACTCTAAAGTTGCCATTTGTTTTCCTTTGAACAGCGACAAGATGTTGAGAAATCTCCATTTTTGCACGTATTCCCATTTTTCCCACATTTCTTCAGCTTTTCCTTCCATTGTGTTAAAGGTTAATGATGCATGGACCAAAAGAAATGCTCCAGAATGGCTTGGAATAAAATCTCTTTACATTAACTTGCATTGAAGGTAAAAAAAAAACAAAAACATGTTTTTGTTTGGACAATTACTATATTAATTGATTTCTAAATAATTATACGTACATTACATATCTCGAAAAGAGGTGGAAATTAATGTTTCATAAATGAAAATGGCTTGTACTAAAAAGTAAACTGCAATATTCAATAGATTTCCATAGATTTCAGGATTTCTAATTACAAATTTTAATGAGCAAATACAGCAATACATTTTCCTCAAATGGGCTATTGTGCTGCTCCGGAATCAACACTATTAAAACAAACATCTGTAAAAATATATAAAAAATAAAAAAATATAATTATTATGACATTCCTTATAATGGTGCGTATATTTGTTAGTGTAAGCATATATAATATATATAATTTAGAAATATATGTTTTTTCTATATAAGTTCCCACACCATAGTCTTAACACCACCGTACCGCTGCTTTTCCTATAGGTACAATATATAAGGCTGTATTTCCTATAAGAACACCAGATAAAAGTAGGCCCATTCAAGCTACAGTACAAAGGGACTTGAGTCTCCTTTACCTTCACTAGCATCATCTATCAACTACAAAGACTCAGCTGCCTCACACGCACATGTAACCTGATCAGTAAATTAGCTTGATTCTGTAATGAGAGGGGCAATCGTCTCCTCGTCCCCCATCCCCCACCGCTTATACGTCCTATAGGCCTACCATAAATGGGATCACCGTCGGGGGAAGGAGGAGGACCAGAGCACAAAGATAATGAGCGCAGGGTTGGCTTTGAGGCCTGTGGGAGGGCCAGGACTCTATAGAAGTTTGGCCAGATGGTTTTTTTAAACATAAAATTTGCTGAATACAATCATACATATAACTCAAATATTCTTACCATAGTACAGGCATATTGGCGTATTCATGTATATACCCAGTGAATGTAGTTTATGTAGTAAATGTAGTAATATACAGTCATGTACAAAAGCTCGGCACCTGGTTAAATGTGTTTCTGAAAGTCTTTTCAAGTAAAAAACTGAATTAACACGTCATCTACTGATGGTTTATTTGCTGAATTCAACATATTAAAGAATCAAATGTGGCTGGTGCAAATGTTATGGTACGTTTAGCATTATATTTATATATATTTGTTATATTTTCAGAATATGTGAACAGTTTTCTGACATGTTTTATCTTAATTTCACTTGGAAAATCAATAGAACGTGTCTTCTGACCATATATGTTCAAACTTTTGCATAAGCCGTTTGGATATGATAATTAGTTACACATTACATATGGTATATTTAGCTGTATTTGGCATGCTTTCTCCTTGTATTCGGTACATTTGGCCAGTTTTGTATGCACTGAGATGATAAAGTGTCTAAAATGAAGTTGGCAAACAAAAAAATCTTTTTTTTGGTAAATAAAATTGATATTTATTAAAAAGCCATTCAAAATTTATATGTTAATTGTACAAAATTAGCAATGAAACTCCATTCCAGATCAATAGAATGTGTCATTTGACCATACATGTTCAAACGTTTGCATACGACTGTAGTTTGTGTGACTAGTTATAGATTATATATGGCATATTTAGTTATATTTTGTATGTTTCCTGTTTGTATTCTTCACATTTGGCCAGTTTTGCTTGCACAAAGACAGTAAAATTTGCTAAAATTAAATAGGCGAAAAAAAAAACGTATTTCTTGTAAATAAAATAAATATTTATTAAAAAGCCATTATAAATTTAAAAATTAATTGCAGAAAATTAGCAATGAAACTCAATTCCAGATGCTAAGCATCTGAAATACCTTCTAGAACCGAGCAAATGTGGTTGTTTGGAACTGGCTTGAGTAGAGACCGCATGGAATTAGCTTGAATTAATTTAAAATGGAAAAATACAGGCTGTTACTTTAACACCGCTTCCAGTTCACCCACTTTTCCTAAGTGTACTGACTGAACATGCTTAGTTCATGTGGAAGTGTGTGCGTTTAAGCCAAGCCAAGCCAAAGCATCTCTTTTTTGTCAGTGTCGAAAAAGGGAGGGAAAAGGCCTTGCTAGCTTTGACCTGACCAAAAACTGGCCTCCACCTCCTCCACTCCTCCCTCCTTCCCCTCACAATGGTAACTCAAAGCCCCTGGGAGACGGCAGCCCGAGAGTAGGAGGGCCCTGCTGATCCACTCATTAAATATGCATCATAATTAAGGGCAGAGAGATGATGCAGAGGCCTCGGAGTTCATTACCGCAGCGCGATTAAAATAATGGCATTGTGTATGGGGCTGATATGGGTGTCCTGCTTATGTTTACGACCCATAACGACAATTATTGAAGATTGTGATTAAACAGAGCCAGTGATTAAGAGTGCTTATCCTCCATCGCGAACATTAACGTGCAGGAAACGGAGCCGTTTATTAGGCGCGAGGGTCGTTTTAGGCCGCGTTACGGAAGTTAGCATATTTGCAGGTGAATTTAATACAGTGGTGCTGAGTCAAACGTCCATGGAGGAACACCGAGGAGTTCGGATGACCCTGGAGTTTCATCAAAACACAAGCCACCGCGAGGAAACTCCTCCATTGCGGCTCCAGGGGAAGAGCCCGGAGAGGGATCGGCTAATCAGTGCCTGAATGTGTCAGAGGCCTGGAGACCATCTGTGCCAGACACAGAGTCATTAGTGGGAGTAAACCTGATCAACACTCGGAAGACCAGGAGACACAAAACAGAGGAGAGATAAGACGGCAAAGACTCCCCCGAATAGAGCCAGTCACGTAGTTGGAATGTTCTTTATTCCTTAAAGCTAGAAGCAGCCCAAATATGGCACCTTTCTGACACCTTTAGAACGCCGTTTTTATTTATTCGCTAGAAATATGTGTCATAACTTTCACTTTTTCCACCCCCAATAAGTTCAACCCTTCAGCAAACATCATCAACACGTCAAGAAGGATTGTGATAAGAGCCAAGCCACTTACATAAAGTGCTTTACAAGCTAAATACAAATCTTTATATACACTGTTTCATATACTGCACTGAACTAAACCCAAGTAAACAGGGCTATTTAATTATGCTCTTTGTTTAATTATGTAATTTACCATGCTAATAATACATATGGTCATGGGATGGTACCCGTACCCCAGAGTTATATGACTCATGGTCTTCAATTGAATATTATTATCATGTAACACAAGACACATCAAAAAACACTATTCGCAAATCATTAGCATTAGTACGGTGATCTTACCTCAGTGCTAACAGCCCCCCACAAAAGCTTAAAGCCAAACCTAGCAATATTTCATTAAAGGTTTTAACTGAGCATATACAAAGGAAATGTAATTCCATATGTTTTTCCAACACGTGTGTCAAGATTCTAATGTTGTAGTTCGACATAATGATTAACACGTACATACACTTACATACAGTATATTTCAATATGTTGATGTATATGGCTATATTATCTCAGAGCACGGTTAAGGTTGGGGTTAGCGAAAATAAAGCTTAGTTTATCAGATCGTTAATGCATTTTAAATACAAGCTAGTAGTTGACTGTCCATTCAGAACACATGTAACAGAGATCGGGACTGAATTTGGATTAGGGTTGTGCAAGACGTGTGTTTACGTGCAGAAATAGATTTTTGTGTGTCGTTTGTTCGTTGGGTTTACATGCGTGTGAATGAAGAAACTCCATCTGTATGGCGTAAGACTCAAATTTTTAAAGACGAATCTTTAAACTCTTCATTTTGTCAGACATGAAGCTGCCATCCTGTGGTTGCGGTGTTAACCACTGTTGGCTTACTGCCAGTCCCGCACTCTGGTTTTCGTCCATGCACAGACAGAGGAAAACAAAAGAAATCAGAGTAAGGGTACACATGCACAGGGTAAACAAACCCACATCGATTTTAGAATCAGAGTATGTTGTTTACATGACCGCTTGAATAATCAGAGAACTACAGGAATGCATTCATGATCAGATTATTAGGTGCATGTAAACATGTTATCCTATATAATACATATTTATATACACAGATCAAAGACCTCAGTGTCACTGGGAATCGTCCACCAACCAAAACTATCCAGCGTCTTGTGGACAGCGTCCTGTGTCCACTGATGAAGGACTAGAGGATGACCAACACTACACTGTGCAGCAGCAGATGAGCTATCGTCTCTGACTGTCCATCTACAAGGTGGACCAGCAAGGTAGGAGTGTCTAATAGAGTGGACAGTGAGTGGACACAGTGTCTCAACACTCCAGCAGCACTGCTGTGTCTGATCCACTCACACCAGCACCACACACACTAACACCACCACCACGTCAGTGTCACTGCAGTGCTGAGAATGATCCACCACCCACATAGGACCTGCTCTGTGGGGGTCCTGACTATCAAAGAACAGGGTGAAAGGGGGTTAACAAAGTACACAGAGAAGCATTTCAGCTACAGTCTATTACTGTATGACTATTCAGCTCTGGAAATAAATATGAGACCGCTCCAGTTTCCTCGTAAATCGGCATCTCCACATGTACAGCAGGTTCTCAGTGAGGAACAGAAGGTTGGGTTCTAGCTTTACTAGCAGATACAGTGAGCGTCTGGTTCATAAGAACAAGCTACAACAAAGCTACAGGTTGGCAGAGGGCCAAACTCACTCTCTACTGACCGTGATGAGCGCCACCTCATTCCAATGTCCCTTAACCACCGTAAGATGACCTCAAGTGACCTACAGAGAGACTGGCGAGCGGTGGCTGGGGTGAAACGCACAGCGAGCATGGTTCTAAAAACAGGCTTCTGGAGGTCATTAGTGATTTTCTAAATACACAGATCTAATACAATATCTGATCTGGAGTTTGGTAGACATGTTTCCAGTAGTGTAGAGAATCAAACACAACTGAGGAATTCTGGACCAACACAAACCCAGAACCTGCACACCTAGAGGAACTGTTCATTTGGAGGTGATCTCTTAAATGTTTCCAGAGCTGTATATGTGTGTTATTGCTTGTTCTGTTTCTCACTTAGCATTAGCTACACCGGTTAGCAGAGGCCTGTGCTATGTATTGTAGTGTCTGTTGTATGCAAACGCAGAACTGTTCTACTGGCTTGGCCCTTGGAAGACCCTGGAGCCCACCCCCGTGAGACGAATGCTAGCAGACGCTAGCTGGCCGGTGCAATCAGAGGTGTCTGCGTGTTACCAGTTTTACTGGAAGCGACTAGCGCAGCTTCCATCGGGTCCTTTCACACGGCAGCCGGCCACGTGCCCAGAGGCTGATGTGCAGACGGGACGGGCAGGGAGGGAGGGAGGAGGAGGAGGGGCCCGGGGCCTACTTCCTGACACACAATGAAACAGGAAGCACTCGCTGCCTCTCTGCACAAACACGATAGAAAAAAAACAACCCTTGTCTACTTACAGTAACAAGCCTTTTGAAATCCAACCTAAAGGTGACGGAGACTTTCTGCAGGGCAGAAATAGTCCTCAATAGACCCAGTGCACAAATATACACCTCAATAGTCTGGAGCTCCAAATTCTATTCTTCGGAAAGACACCAGGAATGGTTCCTAAATAGACTCGTGCCTGCGCTACCTTGAGCTTTCTTCATGATTCAGTTCACTGTGAGGTCATTGATGGATCTCTAAATAAAGAAGGAATGAAGAAGCATTGTAGAGATCATGGCTGTGTAGACCTCAGCACCCACAAATCTCCAGACCGTACGATAATCCACTGACTCTGGAACGGTAAACACTGAATTCGCACCGAACCTGCCATCTATGAAGTCGACACAAAGAAGCGGGTTTCGGGTTTCATGCCTCATGCCTACATGTGAAGCCACAGGCTAAAGTTTACCCACTTCCAGCATTCCAGCTAGCATTCCTGTTCTTCCAGCTGGACACAAAGGCGCGAGTGTTGCCCTGAGGTAGCAGGAAGCGGTGAGAGAAAGCAGAATGCCTGTAAAGGAAAGTTAAAAAAAAAAAAAAAAGACAAAACATATTTGTTCTCTATTTAGATCTGATCTGATCTGAAGGTAGATATGTCTGACCCGCAGTATGAGCACATGGTCCCATATCCCACGTGCTTCGTAACATCTGTGCAGTTGCATGCACCACAAACAGTCATAATTATTACTAACATTGAATTACAATTGCAGTGTTACAGTAGCAAGGCATATGCTACATATGCTCTATGGACAAAAGTATTGGGACACCTACACATGAAACCTAAAGGAGCTTTTACATCATCCTATTCTAAATCTATAGGCAGCTATACCAGCTTCCACTCCTCTGGGAAGACTTTCTGCAAGATTTTGGAGTTTGTGGGAACTGTTGTGAGGTCAGACATCGATAAGAGGGCTGGCTTGCAATCTCCATTCTAGTTTATCACATAGGTGTTCAATGGGGTTCCAGGGATCTGTACAGGCCAGTCTGTTCTTGCTCACCAAACTCGCCCAATCATGTCTTTACGGACTATGTGGGGCAGTCATGGTGGAGTGGAAAAGAGAGTTTATACACCTGGGCTTATGGGACTGAAGGGTGAGAGAGGGGTGTGTCCCAATAATTTTGTCCATACAGTGTAATAATAAATAAATAAATACATCTACTAGCTTTATTTGCATAAGCTAATATCTCTACATAAGAATATATGACAAAGAATATATATATATATTTGGGTTATTTCCATATAAAAGCCCTTTTGTTTTGTAGTTTTGTTTATATTTATTAATTATTAATTGCTGTGATAATTATTTTTGTGGTTTTCCAGGTTTGTTTAACACTCGTGAGCCCAATCAAATGTGTTAACATGGAGCAATTGACCAAAATGATAGTTTGTAAATACATAAAGATGTTTAATATTAAGGAACATGTTCATTTGCAGAAACATAGAACAGCTTAAATTATATAAACACATCAGCACTCGCTAGCAGTAATGCTAGCCAATTAGCACTCAGCAACAGTAGTGCTAACCAATCAGCACTCAGTAGCAGTAAAGCTAACCAGTCAGGTCTGTGTAGCAGTAATGCTAGCCAGTCAGCACTAAGTAGCAGCAGTGCTAACCAATCAGTGCATAGTAGCAGTAATGCTAATCAAACAGCACTCCAGTAGCAGTAATGCTAGCCAATCAGCACTCAGTAGCAGTAGTGCTAACCAATCAGCGCTCAGTAGCAGTAAAGCTAACCAGTCAGGTCTCAGTAGCAGTAATGCTAATCAATCAGCACTCAGTAGCAGTAGTGCTAAACTATCAGTGCAAAGTAGCAGTAATGCTAATCAATCAGCACTCAGTAGCAGTAAAGCTAACCAGTCAGGTCTCAGTAGCAGTAATGCTAATCAATCAGCACTCAGTAGCAGTAGTGCTAATCCATAAGCGCTCAGTAGCAGTAAAGCTAACCAGTCAGGTCTCGATAGCAGTAATGCTAACCAATCAGCACTCAGTAGCAGTAGTACTAAACTATCAGTGCAAAGTAGCAGTAATGCTAATCAATCAGCACTCAGTAGCAGTAAAGCTAACCAGTCAGGTCTCAGTAGCAGTAATGCTAACCAATCAGCACTCAGTAGCAGTAATACTAGCCAGTCAGCACTAAGTAGCAGCAGTGCTAACCAATCAGTGCATAGTAGCAGTAGTGCTAGCCAATCAGCACTCAGTAGCAGTAATGCTAACCAAACAGCATTCACTCCTGCATCCACAGCTGCACAAACCAGTATCTGGATGCTACATAGTCCCCCTCAGGCACAGCCACTTCAGGGACCTCAAAAAGTCCAAGAAGACTCCCTAGGATCCGGAGTCTCCCCCCAATACTGTGTCCTTTCCTTTGGAATGCCAGAGCGGAGAAACCGAGGACTGCATTCTCCTCCCCAGCGCAGCCCCTCATGGCTTGCACCATCACTTCTCGAGCTACCTGTCACTCTCGGCTACGCTTCACTTCCCCTGCCAGCCACCATGCCGTCAATGCTAGTGAAGGTACTGCTCATGTACACTGGAGCCCTGCCTCCATCATACAGGCCTGTTCAGTGCTGCCTCTTTTGTTGTTTCTTGGCTGGCCTCAGGCTCTCTGGTCTCCTGGGGGGCGCTATCCCACTGCACACCAGTGTAGCCATGATGTCCACGACGACGTGGTAAGCATGGTGGTGGCAGTGCTTCCCCTCTGGTGCTTTATGTAATGAAATGGGATTCAATTTAAATGCATTACGTTCCCCACATCTTCAGTCCATTTAACCAGAACCACTGTGCCTCATTTAAAAAGGAGTCCCGGCTGAAACACTCATCATAACTTTAGTGTGAATGGGTGGAGCCAAACTGCTGTACAGGAAGTTGTTGTTGCAGCTTAGTTTCCACACATGGGTTGTGAGGAGTGGGGTATGTTTTGAACCAGCCTGACATACTGCATTCAGTTCCTGTATTTATGGAAAAAGTGAGGAAATTCCGGTTTTCCATGATATGGGCCATTCAAAGAAAACACCCAGTATCAATGACTCTCTATGAGGATCGATGCTCAGTTGCAAGCGTCTGGGTTCTAAGTACTGATCATCCCATCCGTACCAATACAGGTTTCCTCCGGAGACCTGAGCCCAGGCTGCATGCCGTACACAAACGGAGACAATTTGAGCGCAAGGGGAAGAAATAAAGGGAGCGACGCTAACCAAACTAGGACAGGCTATCCAAATCCCCTTTGAGCATGTAATGAGAGTGCCATAAAAAAGAAACAGGTTAATTAAATCCATTCTGACGGCACGTGGAACCGATTTATCAGTTTATCTCCAGGGGAGGAACCTCAACCTGGAAAAGCTGGCACGATCCGTAGCTTTACAGGTTTGGACAATCTGTAAACACCAAACGACGCTGATGCTGAGTGAGGTCAAAGGAGACGTCACAGGCATGTGGGTCTGAGGGAGAAACTTCGAAATGGTGGTTCATGTTAGCTGATGGTGCTCAGACAAGACCAGGAAATGGTTAGCACGAAGAAGGTGCCTTACAGACCGAACCAGCCAAGTCAGGAGAATAACACCGAGGCTCTACTGTCTGGGCTGCACACCTATCCCACAGAGGTGTCTTAAACTGGGCCTAAAAGTTCAGTATCCTAGTTTCCATGCTATACAATGCACAGTGTAGTGCTATGCTATCTGGGCGCTAGCACCATGTTTTGGGCCCTGGTACAGTATTGTGTCCCCTCCAGAAAGGAAATAGACCATGTATATGTTATGCTGTAGTTCTTTATGAGGTTGGATGGTATGCTTTTAAAAAGCCCAAACCTCCAGTTTGTATTGTACTGGTCTTCACATTAACTTTTTCATTAACAGAAACTGCTGGGCTAAACTTTGGTTATTAATAAGTTTCAGTTTGGGTTTAACGGTTTGGGCTGAACGTCGCTTTCTAAAACAGCTTGGAACAAATGGCACATAGCCGTTTTTGTCCTGGACGTAGGGATGTCACCTTTCAGAAATCAAAATAAAGGACGGGGGGCGTGGGCATGTGTAAGTGACATGTTTTCGAAATCACGTCTCGTATTTGATCTGATTCCGGCGGGGTGATTGTGATCATTCATGTGTGTTTGACAGACGTGTATATCGGACATTTACCGAATTACGGAACAAATTTACGGACATTTGCGGAAATACAAAACAAATTTACGAACATTTACGGAAATACAAAACAAATTTACGAACATTTACGGAAATACGGAACAAATTTACAGACATTTACGGAAATACGGAACAAATTTACAAATATTTATGGAAATACGGAAAAAAATTACGAACATTTACGGAAAAATTTACAGACATTTAAGGAAATACGGAACAAATTTACGAAAATTTATGGAAATACGGAACAAGTTTACAGACATTTACGGAAATACGGAACAAATGTATAGACATTTACGGAAATACGGAACAAATTTACAGACATTTACAGAAATACGGAACAAATTTACAAATATTTATGGAAATCCGGAAAAAAATTACGAACTTTTACGGAAATACGGAAAAATTTACAGACATTTACGGAAATACAGAACAAATTTACGAACATTTATGGAAATCCGGAACAAATTTACAGACATTTACGGAAATACGGAACAAATTTACAGACATTTACGGAAATACGGAACAAATTTACAAACATTTACGGAAATACAGAACAAATTGCGTCCCGTTTAGGTTTAATACGGGATGCAACATTTAATTGCCAAATAAAGGACGATTCCGTATTTTACAGGATGGGTGGCAACCTTACCTGGACACCATATTTCAGGAGGTGAGGGACGGACTTCAGTGACCCATGTACAGTGAAACTAAGTGCCTCCTCGAGCTCCTTTTCCACAGAATATCCTGGAATACTTACCCACATTCATACGGGATTGAACTAACCTGAGGTTGCTGGATTGTTACTGGAGTCTTTACGGACACGGATACATACACCTCAGCTATTTCCCTCACACTATGGTCTTTGGCCACGCCCACATGCAGTCACTCCTTTTAGCCAATCAGTAACATCTGCTCTGGAGCCATTTTCCACACATGGAACAAGACATTCCCGGCATGGTACCACCTCTTCTCAGTCTATGGATCCCGTCACTCACACCCTGCAGGTGTTTATAGACCCATAATCCTCATGCAGCGCCACCTGCAGGAGCCTGAAGTGACCACCGCCTTAAACACACAAGGTGACTCTTTTTGTCTAGTGAGTTTATACACAGTCAAGTCACATTATTATGACCACCAGCTAATATCCGGAGTAACCGCCGTGTGCTGCACGGGCAATAAGGTCGCACAGTGACTCAAAAAGCTCCGGCTAGGTTGTTACAGGTATCTGGAGCCATGCTGACTGCAGTGCATCCCGCAGCTGCTGGAGGGTCCGTAGGTGTGATCCATAGAGTGAACATGACCATCGAGGTGGTACCATAGATGCTTAACTGGGTTCAAGCCTGGGGAGTTAGGGGTCCAGGGTAGCACTTAGAAGTCTTGGTCATGCTCTTCCAACCAATGTCGGACATTTCCAGCCGTGTGTCGCTTTGTCTTGCTGGAAGAGCCCATCCGCTCCAGGGAACACCATCAGCGTGTGTGGATGTACATGATCTGCAGGGAAGAGATTGAGAATGCCTTCCACATGGATCAGCAGGTCCAGAGAATGCCATGAAAACGTGACTCCCTTCATGAGCTACGTGCTGCCGGTGTCGCAAGTAGGAAGTGGTAACGTGACTCGACTGTGTATATGCTACATACTACATATACGTATACACAGAGCTGCACTGGGGAAATAGCCTGGCAGAGCTCCGGCCTGCTGTACATCCCCGTATCGGTGTAATGGCTATAATGTTGGACTGACTGAATTGAATACTGACATGTTGGCACGTGTATGGAAATATTTGCATTTTGCATTTGGGCTGCAGTAAAGGTGGTAGCTGTCTCAATTAGTCCACCGTTAAGTGGGTTAACCCGCTGGTTTAGATCTGTAGAGGGGCGCATATCCACGCTGCAGTGGGGCCTGTACTGCGGGCCGCCGTGACTAAGCGGTTGCCCGCAGTAGTGAACTTTCTGTACATCACAGAGCGTTTCGGAGCAGGAATACTGCAGTCATGCACGAGCTGCAGAGCATCCTGACTTTGAAGTGGGATGTAGGTCACGCTTTTAGCGCAGTTAGCACAGCTCTCACATGCTCGCCGCAGGCATGACACAAGCAGAAACACCCAGACGTGTCTCAGCAGGGCCGAGTGCTGCAGCGGGACGAAACCAGGGCAGAACCGGCCCAGAACGGCTCGGCTACCGCTGTCCACCGGGAGCGCTAGAGCCAGAGATCCAGTCTAACGCCCTGGCCGATCGCCATGGTGACTGGCCCAGATCTCCCGTCCCGCTGTGAGGTCAGCGTTTCCATGGCGATGAACCAGCTGAGTGGTAATCTGCTCTTGTTTATGCACAGCCGGGAAGAGGAGGGAGGGAGCGAGGGAAAGGAGGGGGGGGGGGAAGAGAGATGAGGGGAGGGAAGGGGGGTGGTGAGGCGGAAGTGACAGAGAGTGAAGAGGGGAGGGAGGAGAAGGAGAGACAGAGGGAAGGAAAGGAAGGAGGAAAAGGTGGTATGGAAAAAGACAGAAATAGAAAAATAAACAGAAAGGAAAAAAGAGAAAAGAGAGGTTAGGGAAAAGACAAGGGATGTGGGAAAATGAGGGAGAGAAAGAAAGGAGAGAAGAAAGAGGGGAGGAAAGAGGTGAGAGAACGAGGGGGAGGAAAGAAGGAAGGGAACAAGGGAGTGAAATATGAGAAGGAACAGATGGAGGGAAGAGGAGGAGGAGGAGGAAAATGGGAGAGAAAGAGAAAAGCAGGAGAAGGAAGAGAAGAGAGGGGAGCAAAAGAGAGACGGAAAGAAATAGGAACGAAAAGGTGGATGAAAAAAGAGGACAGAAAGAAAGAGGCCTAAGTAAAAGAGGAAGATGAAAAGGAGAGAAAGAGGGCAGGAAGGCAGTGAGGTGAAAACAGGAGGCAGACAGAGGAGAGAAAATGGAAAGAGGAAAAGAGAATACAGGGAAAGGAGAGGGGTGAGAGAAAGAAGGGAAGAAGAAGAAAGACAGAGAGAGAGAAAAGGGGAGAAATAAAAGAGTGAAGAAAAGGAAGAGGGGGATAAGGAGGGAATACGGGGGGAAAGAGGGGTGAAATGAAAAGGGATTAAAAAGGAGAGGATAAAGGGAGGAAACTGGGAGAAATGAAAGAGTAAGGAGAAAATGGGAGAGAGAAAAGAGAAAAACGACTGAGTAATTGAGGAGAAGAGAAATGAAAGACTGAAAGAAAAGAGAGGAAAGGAAGGGAGAAGAGAAGGAAAAGGGCAGTGAGGAAAAGGGAGAGAAAAACAGAGGGAAGGAAAGGAGGAGTGAATGAGGGGAGGGAAAGATGGCCAGAAAAAGAAACAAGAGAATGGGGAAGAGATAGAGGTGAAAGAGAGAGAGAGAGAGAGAGAGAGGTGTGAGAGAGATAGGTGAAAGAGAGGTGAGAGAGAGAGAGATAAAGAGAGAGGGAGAGATAAAGAGAGAGAGAGAGAGAGAGAGGGAGAAAGAGGTGACAGAGAGAGAGAGAGAGAGATAGAGAGAGAGGTGTGTGAGAGAGAGAGCGAGCGAGAGAGAGAGAGAGAGAGCGAGAGAGAGAGAGAGAGAGAGAGAGAGAGAGAGAGAGAGAGAGAGAGAGAGAGAGAGAGAGAGGTGACAGAGAGAGAAAGGGGGGGGGGTGTGAGAGAGAGAGCGAGCGAGCGAGCGAGCGAGAGAGAGAGAGAGAGAGAGAGAAGTGGGAGTATTAGCATGTTAGCATGTGTGTCAGAAGCGGCTTGTACTGAGCAGATCAAACAGAAGCCGGTTCGGGATTAACTCCGCGGTTCGGGAGTGAAACGGGGTCAGAATGGCGCCTCGGTGTTTCTACAGCAGCGCGGCCTGACACACTCGGGCTTCTGCGTCCCAGCGCCCCGGCAGCCTCCAGCAGCCTCCCTGCCATATAAGGCCTGGCTCACTTTCAAAAGATACAGCTCGATCCTACAGGCTGAGACATATGGAAGGGGCAGGGCTTAGTCTGCCGGCCGCTGGCCCCTCCCCCTGACCATGTCACTCCCTCCGTATGAATATTAATGAGGGGGCGAGGCTCCCAGCCCCCCGCCGTAGCCCTGAGAGCAGTGCGGGGATTTTTATAGCAGTGATTTTTATAGCCACCAGAGGCTCCGCTTCAGTCCGTGTGTAACACGCAGCGGAGCATTAAAACAGATCAGCACCGGGCACGTATCACACGCAGCCAGAGTCCTCCACTGCCTCCATCTTCCCCTACACGATGGTGCATCCTTCATCTCACCCACTACAAAGCGGCGGTGCCCTCTCCGGAGGACATCTAGGAAGCAGAACTGAGAGAGAGATTGTGTTTGGTGCCACCTACTGACCAGGACATGAACTGCACTTCTAATCTAAACCCAGTCTTTAAAGGGCAGCTCCACCGATTACTCAAATTCCTACTGACTGAAATTAAGCTGGAAGATGAGAGGTCTGATATATATAGCTCAGTTTGTAAAAAAAAATCGTAAAGAACCTTGAATTTCCATACTATATGTGTGTATAAATAAATAATATATACACTATAAATATATATTATACACACACATATATATATATATATATATATATATATATATATATATACACATACATATATGCATACATACACACAAACACTTTTATGACACGACAGGAATGACACTTGGTGGGTGGTGTAAGACTAAAGAATTGAGTGAATGTAGGTACAACAGTGATGAGCAGATCGTTGGTGTATCGCTAAAGGAACGAGCGGATGAAGGGACGACGTTGGTGTATGAATAAAGGAATGAGCGGATGAAGGGACGACGTTAGTGTATGGCTAAAGGAGTAAACTGACGAGGGGACAACGGGGACGTTAGTGGTGTATGGCTAAAGGAACGACAGTAGTGTATGGCTAAAGGACGGAGCGGACGAAGGGACGGCGGTGTATGGCTAAAGGAATGAGCGGACGAAGGGACGACGTTGGTGTATGGCTAAAGGAACGAAGGGATGACGGTGTATGGCTAAAGGAACGAAGGGACGACGATGTATGGCTAAAGGAACGAAGGGACGACGGTGTATGGCTAAAGAGTAAGGGGACGAGGGGACAACAGTAGTGTATGGCTAAAGGAATGAGCGGACGAAGGGACGGCGGTGTATGGCTAAAGGAACGAAGGGATGACGGTGTATGGCTAAAGGAACGAAGGGACGACGATGTATGGCTAAAGGAACGAAGGGACGACGGTGTATGGCTAAAGAGTAAGGGGACGAGGGGACAACAGTAGTGTATGGCTAAAGGAATGAGCGGACGAAGGGATCGACGGTGTATGGCTAAAGGAACGAAGGGACGGCGGTGTATGGCTAAAGGAACGAAGGGACGACGGTGTATGGCTAAAGAGTAAGGGGACGAGGGGACAACAGTAGTGTATGGCTAAAGGAACGAGCGGACGAAGGGATTGACGTTGGTGTATGGCTAAAGGAACGAAGGGACGACGGTGTATGGCTAAAGAGTAAGGGGACGAGGGGACAACAGTAGTGTATGGCTAAAGGAACGAGCGGACGAAGGGATCGACGTTGGTGTATGGCTAAAGGAACGAAGGGACGACGGTGTATGGCTAAAGGAACGAGCGGACAGAGAAACGACGGTGTATGGCTAAAGGAACGAGCGGACGAAGGGACGACGGTGTATGGCTAAAGGAACGAAGGGACGACGGTGTATGGCTAAAGAGTAAGGGGACGAGGGGACAACAGTAGTGTATGGCTAAAGGAACGAGCGGACGAAGGGATCGACGTTGGTGTATGGCTAAAGGAACGAAGGGACGACGGTGTATGGCTAAAGGAACGAGTGGACAGAGAAACGACGGTGTATGGCTAAAGGAACGAGCGGACAAAGGTGTATGGCTAAAGGAACGAGCGGACATTGGCGTATGGCTATGGGAATGAGCGGATGAAAGAACGGCATTGATAAAGGAGTAAACGGATAAAGACGTATGTTGATATACGAATAAAGGAGTAAATGGATGAAGGTGCGATGTAGGTGATGGATAAAGGAATAAGCTAGCTACAAGTAGCTACAGACAGGAGGTCTAGCTTGCTAGTGTTCGGTTATGCTGGTTGGCTTTAGCTTGCCAAGTTACATGGAGAGGAGAGAAACACGGTGAACAGTTTGGGAAGCTGTTCATAAGACGGACTTTGTACATGTGTACTGCAGCTCAGAGGAACCAGGCTACTTCTGCATACGACTGTAGCAGCTGAAGAGTTACGGCACTGACATCGTGCCAACAGGTGGCTATTAGCTTTCACACCTTGTAAGTCGCATTAGCGTGTCTGCTGGAGCTATTAAACACAGGCCAGTGGCCACAAGCGCCTCCAGAAATACCTCAGTCTATAAAAACAATGACGCAGAGGAAGAAGGAGGAAACAGCCAGCGCTAGTCTCAAAAATTCAAAATATTTAATGAAACCTCCATACAGTGCTTTAATCTCGCCAGCATACACGTCACAAAGAGGAACCGGAGGGTCCCTGGTGGGAACCAACACAAACTAAAAATAAACAGGCACTGTAAACACTAGCTAACGGTTGAGTGGCCTTGGACAATGTCTTTATATCACTGTATACATATGAGCTTATAATCTAATCCAGGGCTTAAATCCGAATCTGGGTGTAGTCAAATGGTAGATGACATTCAGACATCTCACAGCCGGATGCCTTCATTGCGAACGTGGACGCTGCGAGGATTCTTCAGGACCTAATGATTGATGAGGTCATGCTTCTATAAGCTTCACACGGCATGCCCTTTGTGATCTAGTGCTGCTCGGGATCATGAGGTACGCAAGTCAATTTTTTTGGGGTGAAGGTTCTGAATGTGTGTAGTAGCATTAGTGTGCTCCGTAGGCCACCCAACCCTGCTCTGGTCTGCTGTCCCGGATCACTGCACTGAGAGACAGGCACTGCTTAGGGAGGTACACTCAAACTCGGAGAAGACGTTAAACACAGCACAGACTGCCGACATATGGAATGCACGTGATCCGTAGGGGAGGGTTCTCACTTGCCCAATGATAAACTGGAAAAGAGGACAAAAAATAAAAACGGTGTTATTACCGTCATCGTCGTCATCATCATCATCATCATCATCATCATCATCAAGGCATAAACCACAGATTCATGTAACCTGACAGAATGCATTATCTGCTCTAGTAGTGGTCTTGTATCAAACGTGAGGGGAGGACAGGTCGGGCAGTCTCAACCGCTGTCATATGTTACCAGGATTATAATAATAATAATAATAATACTAATACTAATAATAATAATAGGGATATTTTGATACTGTATCTGAAATCATCTTATCAGAAAGTAAATAGTACCATTAAGTTGTAATGCACAGTATGTCTGGTATACGGTGAACTTTACAGGGATAAGTATTATTTGACCAGAATGTAAAGATATGTACACGTAAAATATCAGACATGTTGGTGCAGGCCTCTGTTGGTGTTGGTGCAGGCCTCTGTTGGTGTTGGTGCAGGCCTACGTTGGTGCAGGCCTACGGTGGTGTTTGTGCAGGCCTACATTGGTGTTTGTGCAGGCCTAGGTTGGTGCAGCCCTACGTTGGTGTTTGTGCAGGCCTCTGTTGGTGTTTGTGCAGGCCTACGTTGGTACAGCCCTACGTTGGTGTTTGTGCAGGCCTAGGTTGGTGCAGCCCTACGTTGGTGTTTGTGCAGGCCTAGGTTGGTGCAGCCCTACGTTGGTGTCTGTGCAGGCCTAGGTTGGTGCAGCCCTACGTTGGTGTCTGTGCAGGCCTAGGTTGGTGCAGCCCTACGTTGGTGTTTGTGCAGGCCTAGGTTGGTGCAGCCCTACGTTGGTGTCTGTGCAGGCCTAGGTTGGTGCAGCCCTACGTTGGTGTCTGTGCAGGCCTAGGTTGGTGCAGCCCTACGTTGGTGTCTGCGCGGGCCTAGGTTGGTGCAGCCCTACGTTGGTGTCTGTGCAGGCCTAGGTTGGTGCAGGCCTACGTTGGTGTCTGCGCGGGCCTAGGTTGGTGCAGCCCTACGTTGGTGTTTGCGCGGGCCTAGGTTGGTGCAGCCCTACGTTGGTGTTTGCGCAGGCCTAGGATGGTGCAGCCCTACGTTGGTGCAGGCCTACGTTGGTGTCTGTGCGGGCCTAGGTTGGTGCAGCCCTACATTGGTGTTTGTGCGGGCCTAGGTTGGTGCAGCCCTACGTTGGTGTTTGTACAGGCCTAGGTTGGTGTAGCCCTACGTTGGTGTTGGTGCGGGCCCTACGTTGGTGCAGCCCTACGTTGGTGCGGCCCTACGTTGGTGTTTGTGCAGGCCTAGGTTGGTGCAGCCCTACGTTGGTGTTTGTGCAGGCCTAGGCTGGTGCAGCCCTACGTTGGTGTTTGTGCAGGCCTAGGTTGGTGCAGCCCTACGTTGGTGTTTGTGCGGGCCTAGGTTGGTGCAGCCCTACGTTGGTGTCTGTGCGGGCCTAGGATGGTGCAGCCCTACGTTGGTGCAGGCCTACGTTGGTGTCTGTGCGGGCCTAGGTTGGTGCAGCCCTACATTGGTGTTTGTGCGGGCCTAGGTTGGTGCAGCCCTACGTTGGTGTTTGTGCAGGCCTAGGTTGGTGTAGCCCTACGTTGGTGTTGGTGCGGACCCTACGTTGGTGCGGCCCTACGTTGGTGCGGGCCCTAAGAAACACAGGACCAGTGGGATCAAGCAGCTTGTTAATATCTATAACTAGCCCTCATTGTAAAAACAAATCCCATACCGGTCGTGTGGACTGTACCATAACACGTTGCTGGCGGCTAAGGATAGAAGGAAGGATGCCCCAGCGGCACGAGGGACTTGGGAGACCTACACAAACCACGCAGAAGAAGAACTGACCAATTGTCTGCCATGCACGGACCGACCCAACAGCTATGATTGTGGACATTCAGCGGGGAGTGGTGCCTCCAAGAGTCATCCTGTTAGTGCAGCACCATTGGCAGATGGCTCCACCATGCAGGACTACATGCACGCAGACCGTTACCACGACTGTCCTTAACACCACGTCACCAAAGACTGCAATGGTGTCATGCCAGGCTGGCATGGAGTGACTCAGAATGGCAGCGGGTCATCTTCAGTGACGAGTCCCGCTTTAGTCTTGGTGGAGACGACCGACGAATCCTTGTGTGGAGGCACCGTGGTCAACTCCAAACCAAGACGTCTGGCATGTTGGGTTAAACACGGCGGCCCGACGCCATACTGAGAGACAGACTTCTGTATGTGTAGCTCAATAAATATTGATCATATCAGTCTAAATTCATCATCAGTTATTGATCCTGGTCACCTTTATCCTCCTTCCCAACAGCACCACCTCCTTCTGGGTGCAGCTGTTCTTTTGACGACGAGTGTGTAAGCATTGTTGTATGTACTGATAATGTGTGACAGTGTATATGAAAAAGTAAGACACCAACTGATTTGATTGTACCTCTCCAGAACATCTACATGTCTTGCATGCATCCTCCCCTGCTCCTCTTTCCTTCTCAAAGCCTAGACTGCACGGCAGCATCGAGTCATTTTCCAGGTCAGGGGAAATAAGCGCATGTGTGCAGGTTTCAGGGTTGTAATTGGCTTTGGTTGGTGCCGAGTGTGCTCATGATTACGAGGCGAAACTGTGAATGCCGGTTTGCATAAGTGCGCGTTCAATGGAGGAGGATCAAGGGTGTCAAATTTAGCCGATCAGGTCAAGCTGATCCGCTGAACCAACTAGAGCATGACGCACACATCAATGATGTAGTTACCTTCCGCTTACATAATCAGCAGAACCAGGCCTGAGTTCAGCCTCACCTTAGAGATCCTGGCCTCGTCTTAAAGCGATGGCTAAAACCAAACACCTGTACTCCTGATTGGGCAAACATGACATTTACATTTTACAGTTTAGGTGTTTAGCTGACGCTCTTATCCAGCGCGACTTACAGGGTCATTCGTTTTACAGGTAGGCCAGTGCAGTGTTAGGAGTCTTGCCCAAGGACTCTTATTGGTGTAGCTCAGCATTCGTTACCTAAACTCATCTCTCACATGGGGTGGTAGCTCTCTGGTGGGTAGTGGTGTTAACCGCTGGGCCACACCAACCACCCACCAACCTGACACAGGCATACGCAAGTATGCCAATTTCTGCTAGCATAGACTACTTCTGTATGTGTAGCTCAATAAATATTGATCTTATCAGTCCAAATTTATCATCAGTTATTGATCCTGGTCACTTTTATCTTCCTTCCCAACACCACTGCAATCCCACACCACCTCCTGGGTGCAGCTGTTCATTTAATGATGACATTTCTGCTAGCAAGGAACCGAAATTCTCCAATATATATATAAGCTCCGTCACCTTGTATGTGTTTAAGGTGGTGGTAACGTCAGGTTCCTGCAGATGGCTTTGTAGCTTTAAGAAGACCACTCGTCAGTGAGGCTAACCGGCTAACACGGCTTCAGTCTGCTAGGGAGCATAAAGACTGGACTCTGGAGCGATGGAAGAAGGTCATGTGATCTGATGAGTCCAGATTTACCCTGTTCCAGAGTGATGGGGCATCAGGGTAGGAAGAGAGATGGCTGAAGTGATGTACCCATCATGCCTAGTGCCTCCCGTACAAGCCTGTGGGGGCGGTGCTATGATCTGGGGTCGCTGCAGTAGATCAGGTCCAGGTTCAGCAACGTCATGCGCCCAAAGAGGGCAGCTGACCACCTGGTGATTCCATCAGTGGATTGCTTCTTCTCTGAGGACACGGGCCTATTCCGAGATGACTTTGCCAGGATCCATCGGGCTCGGATTATGAAAGAGTGGTTCAGGGAGCATGAGACACCATTCTCACCATTCTCAATCTTGAGAATCTTGGGGATGTGCTGGAGAAGACTTTGTCTAGTGGTCCAAATCTCCCATCATCGATACATACAAGATCTTGGGGAAAAATTAATGCAGCTCTGGAGAGAAATAAATGTTGACACTGCAGAAGCTTGTGGAAACGATGCCATGGTGAACGCGTGCCGTGATCAAAGCTAAAGGCGGTCTAACGAAATATTAAGAGTGTGTAGATCTTCAGGATCTCCAAGACTGTCGAGCACCCATGATGTACACCAACTAAAAAGGTAAGTGCTGAAATACGACGACCTTCTACACCAAACAACTGAGACGCCAAGCTGTTGATGCCCTCCCTACTCTGCTCACTCAGTCTGGATGAACTTTATGCCCCCTCAGAGCGCTCTAGCATCATGCTAACTGAGTGTCTAAATCAGGACACACTGTGCCCTCAGATTCTTTGATGTGGTTCCTGACACCGTGTGACGGACCGATATCGTAGGAGCGTTCAGGTATGTGACCCACTCTTGCAGAACTGATAGGTAAAAGTTTGTTCTACAGTGTCAGAAAACCACAACGCCTACCTGAGGTTACGATAACAACTCGGGCTAAGGAAAAGGGGTCCCGATTTAAGGCCACCAAACACCAGACAACCCCCGGCACACTGTGCAGCGGCTGTAGAGGCACCGTGAGAACACTGATATACATCAAGCTACAGCAAGACTGTTTTAAACTTCAGAGCTAATGGAATTAAAATCTTCAGGGTGATTTTGTAGCACGTTTAATATCAGTTACCTAACGCTTCACAAATTACTAACCATAAATAATAAATAATATAAATAATAATAATAATATGAACAATAAATTTAATTAATAATAAAAATATTAAATAAATAACAATAAATAATAATAACATGAATAATAAAAAATATTTAATTAGCAATTAATTAATTATATAAGCTTAAATAAAAGTAAGACATTAAGTATAAGAACATTTAGTGATGAAAGTAATGGGGGGATGGTTACTCAATGCCATCAGTGGGCCGCCAATAGAGCGCTAAGCAACCCCCTAGTGGACCACCAGCTTTGCCGTTAATGGGCCTAAACGAAGCCCGTGTTCTTCTTGCTATCGGGGAAGTCCATTTGATGTACTATGGCTTTCTGTGTCTCTGTTTAAACTAGAGCAGATAGTGACATACAACCAGTTTAGCTGAATGGCTATAGCAGGGTGGTTTCCGCCATGCAGCAGAACCTCCATCACCTCCACCCACACCCATTACCAGGTAAGCATCCTGTTGTACATGCATAAGCCTGCAATGTACAACTAAAGGAGCTTCAGACACCAAACTGCTCTTGGCTGGTCGTCCACGTGTGGGGTAAGACGATGGGGGACACTGCGTCAACCCATCACTTTAATGTGCAAAGCTGTGGTTTACCAGCCACAGGAGGGAAGAGAGGAGGGGAGGAGAGGGCAGTGGCTTACTTGTTGAAGGAGCTGTCCTGCAGGTTCAACACCAGACTGTCTGCATTGAGATACACCTTGTTTTGTGATCCTGCCACCTACAGAGCACACAGGACCAACAGCTTAACATCACGTTACAGTATCCAGCTTCCAGGATCTACAGGGATCTCATCCCTACAGGATTCCAGCCAATTACAGACAACGGCTATACCATGATCACATCCTACTATAAAAAAGTACAGGGTGAAAATGTTTACGCTACAATCCATATAGAACTGTTATAGGTTTTTCTGAGCTAGTACTACTGAATTCATCACTAGGGTTGGCTAGTCTGAAGCAGGCGTCTCACCGTCTTGGCGATGTTCTGGGCCGCTCTGATGCGTCGGAGTTTAAGATAGCCAGGATTCTTCGTGACGGCTTCGCCCAGCTGGGATATTCAGGAAACAAACACAGGGACACAGTTACTGGACATTCTCAGGGCAGGATTAGCCCAGTGAGGACTGCAAACGGAATACCAGTAAAGGCATGAGGCATGAATATGTTTATGTTGAGGTATATGTCAGAGGATTGGTTCTCAAAAGATCCAGACAGTCCACATTCCTGCTCATGCCAGCTACCCAGACCATGTACCATGAACTCGGTTTATTTTGATGCTCCTAAATGAATTGATTTGTGTTGACGGGGTAAATCCCTATTATTTTCGACATTTATATATTTATATATACATCGTTTATATATACACACACACACACACACACACACACAATTATTTATATATATATATATATATATATATATATATATATATATATATATATATATATATATATATAGATACATATACACACACACACACACACATACATATATACACATATATATACACATATATACATATATATATACACACACGGTTGTGTGTGTGCGCATGTTCTTAAGTGACTCAGTGATATTGTCCATAGTAGTGATATATAGCAGTAATTCATTAATAATAAAATAATAATAATGATAATAATAAAGTGTTATAACGCAGGGATATTGACTTGTAGCTTGATCGGGGTCCTGACAGCCTGTGGTTAAAGACGGTTCATTAGACTGTTCCATTATAAGGCATTCTGATATGAATCGACAGCTCTGTTAATTCATTCTGAGGACATCTAACATTTTAATTATACTGTTAAATTCAAATTCACATGTGATTTCATACCTGTTAAGTGGCTTTAGCTCCAGCATATTACATCATTTTACATATTTCAATACAAACTGACATTAGATAGATAGATACTTTATTGAGGGAAATTCAAGGTTTTTTTTTTTTTTTTTTTTTAGATAGATAGATTAAACACAGTGATTCCAAGCTTAGGATAGATAGTATAAATGAACGTGCATGACTTAAGGATGTGTGCAAGGATGGGAACAAACCATTTTAGCAGCCTGGGCCTCTCCCTCGGCCTGGATGATCTTCTGCTTCTGGTCTTGCTTGGCCTTCTCCACGTAGAACTGGGCTCTTTGAGCCTCCTGTTGGGCTGAACATCAGAAAAAGACGAATGTTGTTCGGGAATATTCACAGATAAAAACATGGCCCATTTATCCAACAATAGAGGGGCCAAAAGCTTTGAGGTATGAGGGGTACGTTTTGGAAGTATGTGCACTACCACACAGTCGTGTGTAGTAGTTGTTCAGGCTGCCGAATTGGACCACATGACCACAGTGACCCCTAGTGGACGCACCAATGAACTGAAAGTCTACTGCCTTTAGACTAGGTTGTAGCACTGGACTCCCGACTGCCAGCAATCCTGCCTTCCATGGCAGAGTGCATTATGGGTAACACAGTCCTTACCGACTTGCTTGGCCTCTACTGCTGCAGTGTATTCCCTGCTGAAGCTCAGCTCTGTGATGGCCACGTCGTCCAGGATGATATTGAAATCTTTAGCTCTCTCAATCAGCTCCCTCCTGATGAGCAGCGACACCTACGCATCACGAACAACACAGGCTGGTTATATTTCAGTTATTCATTTTAAGTTTTGGAAATTGCACCCGCAGCTATTAAAAAACACAGAGCCGACATCCATGTCACGTAGGTGAGCTGTCGTACCTGTGCTCTCTGGGTGATGAGCTGTGAGGCGTTGAATTTGGCCACCACGCTCTTCAGCACCTCGTTAACAATGGAAGGCAGCACACGCTCATCGTAGTCCGTCCCCAGATGCTGATAGAGACTGGGCAGGTTGGAGGCCACAGGCCGGGACAGCACACGCAGACCAATGTTCACCATCTGAAGGTCTATGGGAGGATACAAATGTCACTGAGGAGCCTTACAGCAGGAATCTGTCTACCTTTGGGCTCAAAATCATTCCAGTCGTACTATAACATTATTATAGATATTAAAATAACCTTGTATCTACACTCACTGCCCATGTTATCAGCTCCACTGACCACCCTGTAGTTCTACAGTTACAGACTGTAGTCCATCTGTTTCTCTGTATACTGTATTACCCTGTTCTTGAATGGTCAGGACCCCCACAGGACCACCACAGAGCATGTACTATGTGGGTGGTGGCTCATTCTCAGCACTGCAGTGACACTGATGTGGTGGTGGTGTGTTAGCGTGTGTTGTGCTGGTGTGAGTGGATCAGACACAGTGGTGCTGTTGGACACCTCAGTGTCACTGCCGGACTGAGAATCGGCCACCAGTGTCCAGTGTGTGGGCAGCGTCCTGTGGGCAGCGTCCTGTGACCACTATTGAAGGACTAGAGGATGACCAACACTGCACTGTGCAGCAGCAGATGAGCTATCGTCTCTGACTGTCCATCTACAAGGTGGAGCAGCAAGGTAGGAGTGTCTAATAGAGTGGACAGTGAGTGGACACAGTGTCTAAACACTCCAGCAGCACTGCTGTGTCTGATCCATGATCTGCTGGTCATGATCAACCCCCTGGGGGGCCACTGCACCCTTTACTGTGGGTGGTAATGCCTTCTAAAGCCGGGCATACACAGTGTGAGTGGGGTAACTGATGTAACTACCTGAGCGAGCTCCGATTGAGCAGTCGGACGATCGGATGAGTTTCTGACATGTTTGGCCCTTTGACCCTCCCCCTATGTAGCACACTTGGCTGTGTATTAGACATATGATGCATTGCTGGTTGCAGGAGCCACTTATCCCACATAGGGCACTACTTGGGGAGCAGGGAGTCGAGTTCTTGCTCAGTCCTCGGCCACGGAGCAGCGTGCTGTTCTGAATGAAACAGCTTTATTGGAAAGACAGAGCCGCGCTGTTTGTATGAGCTGGGTTTCACGCGCACTGTGAGCCTGTCACATCATGCCGACATTGAGTCGGATGGAGCGCTTCCATACAGTGCGAGTACATACATCGCAGGTTTTCCCCCATACACAGCAGGCGATTCAAACATGAAGTGTGAGCACTCTAGGGATCCAGAAATTCCAGCACCGACACCAGCACTGATACATGAACTTTTCATACCCAATATGGACCCGATACCATTTTTGAATGAATCAGTATACCAGGATTTACATAAACAGTACTTTACTGAGCGTACTGATACAGCTCATTCTTTGCTCGCTCCATCCTGTTCGTAAGTCTACTCTACTGGAAGGTCTTGGGTTCCTGCAGGTCCACCTCCGGCCAATAGGGGGAGACAAAGGGCATTTTATTATTTCCAAGGCGGGCGTTAGGAGGGTTTCATTATGAGCTTCCTTTTCGTTTTGTGTTGCTCCGTTGAGCACACCAGTGTTTTCTCCAGGAAGCCTTTATTTGCTCCCCCCGTTTGTAAGTTTCCTCTGCACAATGAGACCGCTCTGCTGGAGACCTGCTAGCTCACCTTGTAGTGCTGGTCTGTGATCACAGCGACCACCACAGTTCGAGCTTCGCCGAGGTGCGACAGTTCTGTTACATCTACAGGCACCCTGCACTTATGCCACTGACGGCATGGCACACTCCGCAAACGAATCGCCCACCTCGATCTGCCTAATTATCCGATACCTGATTCAGCCAGGCTTATTAATATCGGAACCGATATCCGATCGGTGCACCTCTATAGCAAATGTCAAGGGTTCTGAAATCGCAGAGTGTACGCCTGGCTTAAGACGTATTCCAGGTCCACAGGAAACTGCGGATTGAGGAAACTGACATCCGTCTGTCACCATCATGCTTCATTCAAACTTAGATCATCCACACCGCCTTGCTACAGGCACAGTGACCAGTGGTTAGCTTCACTCACAAGATAACACCGGTGTGGACATTCCCAAGCCCCGTGACCTGAGGTCACACCACTTCGGTAACTTTTACATTAACGCCATTTAGCTGATGCTTTTATCCAGACAAGGTTAATGATTACAGGTAGGCCAAGGTAGCGTTAGGAGTCTTGCCCAAGGACTCTTATTGGTGTAGCTCAGCATAGTCACCCAGACTGGGATTCGAACCCCTGTCTCAGTGCCACACGTAGAGGTGGCACCATGAGTAGTGGTGTTACCCACTGAGCTACCCCAACCACTGAGCATGCA
>JAMWET010001533.1:220000-223417 GCA_024036415.1 Prochilodus magdalenae
ACTGTGTGTGTATAGGATATATATAAAATGTTTGTTTATTATATTTTATTATGTGTGTGTAGTGTGTGTGTTGTGTGCTGGTGTGTATATATATATATATATATATATATATATATATATATATATATATATATATATATATATATATATATATATATATATTATAAATATATAATATATATTTATAGATTATTACATAACATTTTATTTTTTATTATATATTTATTAACATATAAAATTATATTTTCTATTTTATTATTATATAATACAATCTACTACATATTATATTTTAATTATATAAAACAGAATAACATATCTTTAATTATGTAAATATTGGTGGTTCTTTTTGTGTTGACCACTAGATGGCAGCGTTGTGAACTTCAGCCATTAGACTGAAACCATATTGGTGGTGTGTTATTTTTATTTATATATATATATATATATATATATATATATATATATATATATATATATATATATATATATATATATATATATATATACACACACACACACACACACACACACATCATAAAGAATTGTAACCCCAGTATCATCATATGAATCAAAGAAGCCTTTTTTTCCGCCTTATCTTCTTTTTTTTTATACATTTTTCCTCTTTTTCCTTTGTTGTTGTCTTCCCTACATAATTTTTAATTAATTTAAAACGGGGAATTTGAAGAACCATAATCAAGCTGATTATTTACAGTCAAAATGGATTTCATGTTTATGGTTTTGTCGCCCCGGGCATTTTTCTTATTATTTTTTTATTCTTTGTATTTTTTTAAAATTTATCATTTTTATTTATTTATTTTTCTTTCTGTTAATCTGTTTGAATTTGTTTATTGTACAATTTGCTTTAACCTAAAGGCAGTCTAAGCAGGGCATTGGGTAGGGGAGGGGAGGGTTTTTGGGTAACAACAAAATTTGAAAAATTACATCTGATGCTTATGTCTAATACCTGTTCATCTCAATAAAAATATATATATATTTTTAAATGTTTCATGCTGAATGAACCAATAAAATGCTCTAAATCTGCTCCAATCCACTAACTTCCACTAGATGTTCTCTACGTGTGGAGATATGAGGTTCTGGTCCTGTGTCTGGAAGGTCACTATATATTAGTTATATGGTTGATAATGATAATGATGGTGCTTTCTTTTCGTGCACCCTGTTTGCCAGGTCTTTGTTTTTATTAATTTTTTTTTATCTTATCCTTAGTTTTAGTTTTTCACCTTTGTCCAGGGACAGTATAACCATGCATCAATTTTTGGTCCAGGACAAAGTTTTTGGGGTGGGGGGTTTTTGTGGTGCGCTGGATTGATTTTTGGGAATTTATTTTTGGGGGGAAAAAATTAATAATTTTTGATGCATATCTGGTTTTTTTTTGGAAGGTTGCTCTCTGACCGTGTCACACTAAAATATTGTACCTGGAGCACTTGGGTGTGTGAATTTGGAGACAAACACAAACACTCACAAAATGTGCAAGGAGAGGGGCGAGAGGGCGATTGGTTGGGCCCGGTACCGAGGGCGTCAGAAACACCGGCTCCAAGTGGCCCCATTGTCTCCAAGTCGTACGCGCCAGTCAAAACCGCGACCCCCGCTAGAGAAATTTCCTTCCTCATATTTCCTTAAAGAAGAGGCTAAACCCCAAACGCCTTGATTCCATAAGTGCCCTGTTCTTTAGACCCTATGCCCTTTTCCTTACGCCCTAGTCTTTATGCCCTATTCCTTACGTCCTAGTCTTTATGCCCTATTCCGTATGTCTTACTCTTCAGACCCTATTTCCCTTTATGGCCTGGTCCTTACACCATATTCCTTATTCTGTAGGCTCTATTCCTTATGCCTTATTTCATAGGCCATTTTTAAAACTGCAATTTAGAGAGCACCAATTCCAACCCATAACAGCCGATATATCTTTCATGACAGCCTACACCTTCAAATATGTCTTTTTAGATGTTAGGAAGGCAGATGTAGAGCTGCAATTGTAGCCTACATGATTAATTATGCCTTAACCCTGAGAGCTTGTACCATAATTAACGTGAAAACAAAAAAACACTGGCTGTCTGGCTGCTGGAGGTGTTAACCCAAACAAGGCTTGTGTTCCCAAAGGGGCAGGCCTGCCTCTCCAACAACACCCCATACAACATAATTTTTTATATATATATATATATATATATATATATATATATATATATATATATATATATATATATACACATACATATATACACACACACATCTATTTATTTATAATTTTTTCTAGGCATTCCAGCACATGTTAAAGGTTTCCTGCTCCATTCCATCTCCCCATCTGATCCCCTTCATCATCTCATTCCCAAGTCCTTCATTAAGGTTAAACCCTGTCTGTTAGAGCAGGGAGAACTCTAAACAGGGCTGCTGAAAAGCACCAGGTCCACAATATCAGTCAGATGCCCACCAGAACAGTAGATACCCCTGACCTGCTGTAAGTGGCATGACATTACAAGAGAACAGCTCTCTGACAATAGGACTAGCTGCAACACTCGCGCTCATCACTAAGCTAACACCATCATTCAAAACGGGATCACCAAATCAGCGGAACCCGGAACCGTCGCTAAAAATAAAACGAACAGGGCAGGCGACGACTTGCCAGCTGGGGAACAGGCAATGCCCACGGTCGACCTAATGCCCACCACACTAATAGCGAGTTTACACACCCATATTGTGAAGTAAACAAGGACTAAACCCTCCTACTCTACTCCGGGATCTTTACTCGCCATGCTGCCTCCGTTGCACGTAACTTTACAGTCCAAGGTCGTGGCCAAGTACTTCCTGTCCTGCCCAGGTGCATGTTGGGAGTTGTAGTTCTGTTATGGCGCCGCTTCGAAAGGCGGTCCTGACCAGCTGAAGTCTAGCACATTCTGTTGTGTTCGCGGTCAGATATACCATTAAAACTGGTTAACGAATAAAACTAACCCGTGAGTTTATTCAGGTGCGTTTGGAAACGGTGTTGGACACGCTGAGTTAATAAACACCGTGGGTTTCATCAGACAGAGGTGATCATGTCTACTCCTTTCTGTGTATGCCCTGTTCCTTAATGCCCATTCCCTAGGTACAGATTCCTATGCCCTATTTGCTGTTCTTTAGGCACTATTCCTTAGGCCTTACACCTTATTCCACTGACCAGCATTCCTTGTCCCCTAGGGGCCATTCCTATACCATATGCCCTGTTCCCTATGCCCTACTTCCTAGGCTTTATTCCTCAAGGCATTTTCCTTATGCCCTACTCCCTATGCCCTACTTCCAAGGCTTTATTCCTCAAGGCTTTTTCCTTATGCCCTATTCCCTATGCCCTACTTCCTAGGCTTTATTCCTCAAGCCATTTTCCTTATGCCCTATTCCCTATGCCCTACTTCCTAGGCTTTATTCCTCAAG